>WAAD01001931.1:2960-162531 GCA_013389945.1 Fregata magnificens
CAACAGCATAACCTCCTAACCACAAGCTTGCTTTATCTTGGACCCAGCTGTGCTTCTCCTTCCACGTGTCAGGGCTGTAGAGGAAGAGGATATCCTTGAAGTATGAAACATGGCAGGCTTGACTCTAACACCCTGACGGCTTTGTTCTTGATCTTGAAGGGAGCATGTAGTCCAAACCAACCGCTCACTCCACTGACCTTCTGGCAGCTAGTTACTTGGCTGGGTATAGAGTATGTGGAGTAAACTCTGGAATTGATACAAACAACTTTCTCATATGAAAATCTCTGAAGTGCTTTAGAAGTTATGTTTTGCCATATATGACTGACATATAGATAGATTTGGGACAGAGATCACTAGGTGTTTCACTGGTGCTTAGCAGTACTAGGAAAATTTATGCAGGAATTAAAAAAAATTACTTCATCTGGGATATCTGATAGAGAGGACTTTGCCAAAAAATGCAATATGTGGAAAAGACTTTGGAGTAAAAATTCATTCTCTAAAGGAAAGTGTTGTGAGATCTTGAATGGACACAAGTGGTTTACTTCTCTGTGTCTAGAGAAAAACATGTTTTTGTTCATTCCATGTAAACTCAAGTGCCTCTGTAGCACTTTGACTGCCTGCACTGGCCCTCGTTTGGAGGAGTTCCTAGTGAACCAAGTAATATCAATGCCCTAACTACTGTGAATCTGAAATGTAAAATATCACCAGTCATCGTACTGTCGATTCTTGGGTACATGCAAGATCCTGATATTCCTCAGTCTCATCTTGTTATCCATATGCTATTCAGTTTATCCTCTGTAGATCATGGCTCCTATCAGACAAGCGTACCCTCTAATATCAACCTTCTGTGCACTCAAGTTTTCGCTTACACCTTAAACACAGGGAGACTGCTTTATTTGAACTTGCCAAAGAAGTGGACTGTTGGAGGACATCCAGGTTTTTATTGATGGGGTATTTGATCCAAGTATTTGTTTTAAAACTCTCCTCAAAAGAAAGCCTGGTGAGAGAGCCAACATAACATAATAACCCTAATGCACTGCCCTCCTTCATCTCCTTCCTTCTGCAAATTTCAAAATGTTTAGGAGAAATGGTTGAGTTAATAATACCCATGTTGCCCTGGAAGTATCATTATTTCTGATTTAAAGTTTGGAAAGCAAAAATATAACAAGTAACTTGCCTACGTCTATAGCAAGCTGGAAAGTAGAGCTCAATGGCTCCCTAGTCTTATATGTAAGCTAAAAACCCCATCATGCTTAAAGCCAGACTGTTCTAGGTAATTCAGCACTGGCAGATGTCTTGGCCCACTCTACTCCTGATCTGCACTGACTCTGTATGGAGCTTTTCATATATAAGATCAACTGTAATGAGGCTCCCTTTGGCCTCAGTTTACCTGTGATGAGGTCTGTTTCCAGACTGCTGTGTCCATAGATTTACTGCGTTCAGTTGTGGATGAAGTCAGTTTGACCCAGTTGAGGCAGAATCACATAGCACTGGGAACCTATGACTCCCCATAAAACATCCCTTCTTTGCCTTTCATTGTTGTTAAGGCTGATGGAAATAGGCCAGTGTTAAATAAGGGGTGGGAAAGTATAGCCTTGCCTTAAACTAAGTACAGCTGCTCTTTTGTTACTCAAGTTGTATGCAAGGGCAAGCAGTGTTTTGGCAGGCTCTTGGCTCCATAAAAGCACTGCTGAGGCACCAACGGAAGTTACTCGCACTATTTTAAAAGACAGGTCACCAGACTCCCAAAGTTACAGCAACTGATGCCTCTGGAGAGCCGGCTGTTCCCTAAGCCCTGGGGAGAGCTGAGGAAGAGCATATGCTGCAAAGGATGCCCTCACTGTGGGAACTGTGGTTTGAACCTGGAAAGACGGTGACAAATCAGTTCAGCATTCTCCCAGTGAGGGTCTGGTTTTTCTAGATGTGATAAAAGTAGTCTTCCAGGTGGTTGAGACAGGTGAAAGTAGGGACCATGGTGGTGGCTGGTCAAATGCTTGAAATACCAGGGCTCTATATTTCTATGTTCCCTTTCCCATCCATTTTCAGGAAGTTTTTTTTTCTTTTCTTTCTCTGTCCTTTTTACTTGTAATTTCACTTTTAAAGCTTTTCCTTCCTCTTTCTGAGCTTCTCTTTTAAATCTATTAAAAAGAAATTTCTTTCAGATTCTCAGAAATAGTGTTTGCTTGCTTGTTTGTTTTTCCAGGCTATTCAGTAGGTTATGGACATAATTTCTGCTTGTTGGTTAGTTTACATAGGTTAGGATCATCTTGATTCCCCTTTGGAGTCATTATACAGCTCTTCATCAAATCTTGGGACATCGGAGACTTTTATAAGCAGATGATACGTTTTTATGAGTAGTATCCCATGTTTATCATGTATATATGTATATGGGTCTGCCTGCATACACCCATATTTCCATGTGTATTTTTGCATATAATCCTTGCAGCACATTTGATGTGAGGTTTTTGAGAAGGACCAGAAGCATGGCATTAGGGAGCAAGGACTTCTTATGGCAAGTTTAGTATGTTTTGATGCAGATTTAGCAAAAGAATATGGTTGGCGTACTTTGAAAGGGTTGCTCTCTGACATGTAGCCACATGTTGTGTACCAGTCTTTTTCCAAATTTGGAAAACAGTTCAGAATTAACCTTTCTGAATCATCCTATATTTTTATGTTGACCCTCACATTATACATAGAATGACTCCTTTCCAGACATCCGCAGCCCTTCCTGACCTTCCAGTCATTAGACATCTGAACTGTTTCTGTTCTGCAGATCTGTCAGCTATTGGGTCTCCACAATAGGAGCAGAACTTCTTGAGCTTAGAAAAAAAATACTAGAAATAATTATTATTCCTTTCCCTTCTTGCTCTAGAAGATGCATAAAGCAAGAAGGAACCTTCTTTAACCTGCCATTTATTTCTATTTCCTTCTCCTGTAGGAAAATCCTGTAGGCAGCCCCATCATATCTTCCCTGTAAGAAACTTCATCAGTCTGAAAAGTAGTCATGTTTCTTGTTCTCATCAGAGCTTTCCTCCAGAATTTCACTCTTTTCTCTTCCTAATTTCCAGCTTAAATTTATTCACAACCGGTTTCCATTTTCTAGTCACACCCACAAAGTGTCCTTTATCTCTCTTCTCCCTTGTTGGTGTTTATCCACCTTATGTAACTTTGGAGAAGGAACACATACACTCTCAGCTGTCAACGGTGACACCAAGCGAGCCAAGCTCTTTTAGTCACGTCCCACAAGAGAGACGCTGTGTTTCTCTCATTGTCTTTTGGTGCACCTGTTGCCAGCTGAGTTAACCTTTCCTGAGCAGATGACCAGAACTGTACACATTATTCCAGATGAGTTTTCACAGTGCTAATATATATATTGTGTTTAAGCTTTTTATCTGCTCTGGAGGCTTCCTGATGCATGCTCTAATCACACGTGCTTTATCCATAGCAGCATTACAATGATAGCTCCTAGTTCACCTTTCGAGACAGGTACACTTCAGTTTGTCTCTATCCAGCTGTTGAATGCTCAAGTTTTAGACGAAATTATAGTCCATAAGTAAGTAATTTAGGAATTAAATTAAATTGATTAAATTAACCTGATTTCTGTTCCCCCACTCATTGATGTTATTCAGTCCTTCCTGTGAGATATTCTGGTGCTTTTGTTAGGGAGTGAGCCCGTTAGGTTGGTGTCATCACCAGGGTGCCTGGCTTAGCTTAAACATATTGAAGTTGTTTACCTAGGTTTCAGTAGATTGTTCCGTGGAAAGATTATTGCTTCTCCTTGCACTAGGGACTTGAAATGCCTTGCCGTCCTCCATGCTGCCTGGGATGCCAGCAAGAGAGAGCACAAGAGACTGCTCCTTACTCTCAGCTCTGATAGCTGGCAATTGAGTGGCCCAGTGGAGCAAAGAGAAACAGCAAGAGGATGTACAGGGGGTAACAAAGGGTTTGCTGTGTGCAAACTAAATCTTGGAAGAATTTACTAAGAAATTGAGATCCCTCCCATAGCTGTCTGGCTTATCACTAGGCCAGAGTCGGGCAGAGTGTCACAGAGATGGCACAAGACAGATCTGTGTTACCCCATGAGACCCGATCAGTGATAGATCTTTTTGATTCAATACTGTATTTTTTTTAGTTTGACAAATAATATATTTGTCTAACTTTGCCTTTTTTAACCTGATTTTAGCTAAAACTTAGCTTGAAAAAATGTACATCTGAGGGGAACATCTGCCAAAGTTTGCCAAATTATAGCAAATTAAAACAGGGGTTGTGTTTGGTAAGTATTTGTGTTGTGTTTGCTATAGGTTGTATAACCTATAGACCTCTTGTTGCAGAACTATGAGTGAAAATAGATCAGTTTAGTGCAGGAAGACAAACTAATTATCTGACCAAATTGTTAGGACAGAATTAAAGGTGTTTAGTTAGGCCTACTTCTGCCATCCTTGCAGTGGTAGTAGCTGTCTAGAGCTTTAAATTTACAGTAGAGAGAGTGATTAGGGCAAGCAGATGGGGCAGATGTTTGGTGGTTTGGCTAAAACAACATGACCTTTGGAGCTAAGCCTGCTTATACTTTGGTCTCCTTCTGTTTAGGGTAACCTGCTTTTCACACTTCTTTTATTGATGGGGTATATGGTTCTTGAGAGGTGCTGAGCCCAGGGTCTTCTCCAGCTGGCTTGAGAGGCTGATAATGCTTGGAATAATTTTTAAAGCTTTGTTTCCTTTTGCTTTCTGCTACATTTTATAAACTTTTCTTATTCCCTGCTTCCCTTTCTTACTTTTTTTTTCCCCTTTTTGCTATCTGTATTCTCTGGTCTCTTGGCAGGATGTGAGCTGTCCTTTTTCAGTGGTGATATTCAAGGGAAATAAAAGGTTAATACTAGATCTGGGCAAATAATGATTTGTTTCCAGCAGTGCTACCAGCCGAATTGGCTTTCAGCTGCATTGTGTGCTGAAAACTGACTTACAATTGGCTAAAGCTGACGGTGGGACTGGAGCAGCTGTGGTATAGCAGGATGGCAGAAACTTGCAGAAACAACTGGTTTCGTTAAAGCTGAAAAAGAATGTTGTTTTCACCCCTTCTTGTGTAAGTAAGTGCTCTGAAGGTTTTCTTGTGCTGTTAGATATCTGCTGAGAAGCAGCAAGATTTCAAGAACAAAGCTGTTTTCATGTATGTAAACTAATGTAGTGAAATGTTTAAGTAATTTATTTGGTAATGCTTATGCTTTAGTAAGAATTATTTTTTTCTTTTCCTATGGATTTAGCACTTTTGAAAAAGTTGCTGGATTAACAGCCCTCTAGTAGTCCATTTATCCAGAGAGCACGTACTGCCTAGCCCCTGGCCTGGCATTGCCTTTGGCTCACCTCTCAATCTAGATCCCCTTGAGAGGATGCTGGTGTCCATTTCGGTGTCTGTTCACCCCACCACCATCCTGTGGAGGTCTGAGAAGTTATGCTTTGGTGAAAGCTGTGATAGTATTATGTTGCAGACTGTGGACCATTTGAAATTCAACCAAGTACAAATTCATCTCGTGGCAGTGAAGCTGATTTATGAGGGCACTCTCTGGGAGGGCTGCATGGCATTTGCCATGCCAAGGGAACTGTGTCTCTCTGGCTGGCGATTCTGGAGAGAAACCAGCCGCTGCTGTCTCGACTGTTATTCCTACCAGCTCCTCTTTCTGCTCTGCTGCTATTAGGACCAATGTAGTTCTACCAGAGAGGATTTTCTTCTGGGCAAATGTGATTTTATACTATTACCTAGAGTCCTTTCATCTATGCTAGCAATGTTACTGCTGCTTCCCGCGGGGCTGCAGCACGTACCCTGAAATGTGTCAGTGTGTTGCCATAAATGCTGAGCGCTTCATTGTTTCCTTAATCCATGCTGACTCCATCGTTTCTGGGTATTATCAGAAAAGTGCTCACCTCGGTAGCAATTGCGTATGGTCCACTAGACTTCATGTTCTTGCCTGCGTCATCTCATGAAGTGGCGTTAGAACTGGCTAGATCCTCCAAAGAGAGGAGAAAACAAAGGGGAAGGAAGAGCGTAAGTGGCTCTTCTTATCAGCAAAAAAGAGGATTTGTTTTCTTGCAGACTAAGCTGCTAATGCTGAATGACATAAAGAAAGAGATAAGAGAGCTGCTAAGTCTCTGAGGAGGGTTGTGGGGACAAAGTATGCCCTCCAAGGAGGATACAAAAGACAAAACAAAGCAAAACCAATGCAGTTATGGAAAGAAAAAATAAGCCCCTCCAAGAGGAAGCTTAGCAGAGACAATGGGCAGCAGGCAGCAAAATTATGATGTCTACATCAAGGAACCCTGGGCCAATAGAGGCTGGTGAAGATCATCCTCCAAGTAACAGAGATAAGATCCATAAGCAACAGAAGAGAGATTTAAAAGGGTAAGGGGCCTAATTTTCCTTACCTTCCTCCAAAATAATTTACTATAGCTGCCAAAATAATTTACTATAGCTGCACTGCTTGGAAGAGTTACTGCATCAGGATGGGTTGTTCCTATATAAACTCCTCTGGCTTCTGTTGATTAGTAACAAATAAGCTTCCAAACAAATAAGCTTCCAAAAATATCTTCTACTGATATTGTACTTATTTCCTGAAAGAGAAAGAAGTATATGAAATACCAGAGAAAGATATACAGGAAAGAGTGTCTTTCTCAAAGAAAGGTACTGAAGGACCACAAATGGATTTGAGTATTTAGCTGGGAAGCCTAAATCATGTTTACAAAACATTGAAAGCAAGAAAAAAAAATTGCAGTATGATGAGATTAGGGGAGCAGACTGAAATAGAGATGGCAGAAAATCTGACCTTTGCTCTTGGTTAAGTACCCAACGGATTGATTACCTATGGAAAGAGAAGCTCCCTGTAAAAGTTATGATGAGAGACCTTAGTGTTCCTGACAACTCTGAGAACTTCATAAGATCAGACAGGATGTTCTGAGTATTGTCCAGATCTTTGATGTAGTGATGAGTGGGACATGGTGGAAAGAACTGGTGGAAAAAGCAAGACCAGCTTGCTTTAGGCATTCACCAGGCTTTCTGGAGTTGGTGATGTCTATTAATAAGGCATTTTACCTGGTTTCTTAACTTTATGTAGTAATAGTCAAAATGGAGATCTGAAACAGCACAGCCATACACAGCCTTGTGTATGGTATTTCCCCCAAATTAAGCTTATTTTAGTGAACTGAAATTTTAGCGAAACCTATTTTAGAGAAATAGAAGTGCCACTGATTCCTGGCATGATCTGCCCTTACTTCTTGCCATGGGTTTTGCTATATTTGCCATCTGAGCTTCTCGTGTGCTGGACAACACAAAGCAGGGCTGCTTCAAAACAGAACAGTCGACTTGTTATTAGTAGCTTGTTTGTTTGTCCTCAGGCCTATTTATAAAAACAGCCCCAGGCAGGGAATTCTGCCAGCAGCCCAACCGCTGAACAATTACAGATCTTTTCTCGGAGCAGTGTGTTCAAATCTATGCAATAATTCAGCAGCAAACCATAGCCCCTGCTCACATGTGTATGAAAGTAGCCATTTTTGTGTGAAGCACTATTTTTTTTTAATAAAAACACAGTGTCAAAAAGTATCCATGTTAATGCATATAAAAATACAAAATTTAACTTAACGGGGATCACTGCCAGTTTAGTGAAACCAGGCCCACAAGTAAGATATGCAGAACTCAAAAGGAAGTCAAAATGGTCAAATAAATATTAATCAACAACTATACGTAGGCTGCAAACTCAGACAAGAAATTCAAGGGACTGGTACTCACAAAGGGCCAGGCTTTTCAGCTCCCTCTGGTTAGGTTTAAGCAAAAAATAAAAGGAAATGCCTCTGTGAGGGAGAAGATTCCTCCTATTTTGAAAGGACACAGTAATACCTGGTTTTATTGGTGGTATGATACTTCACAGATTTCAATTCACAAGTGTGATAGATCGTTGATTGGTTTTGCATGGTTAATGTTCCAATGCAGATGAGATGCACTCTTTAATTAGTGCATGTAGAGCTACAGGGGCCAAATGATAGTCCCTTGGTGGCAAAAATATGCTAGAAGTAGGAGGAGGCTTAAACGTTTGGATCTTGCTTTTGGTTTTGTACAGGCTGCTGTAACAGCGTAACAAGAGGATTTTGTGAGAAAATCGTGTTAAACAACAAACAGTAAACAGGTCTAGTAAATCTTTTGAAAGGTGGGAATGCTCAAGTGACACTTTCGGGGGAAATCCTCTCCAATGGAGATTGCAAACTTTGCACACGGCTGCCTCGGCTGGATCACTTCTCAGTACAAAGTACAGAAGTCATCAACTGGAACATCTCTGCTTGGCGAATGTGTGTTTGTTAACCAGCTTCGTTGTGCTTCAGGGGTTTGAAATGTTCTTTCTGAACTTGAAATATTTGTCTGGATTTCCTAGACGTGACGCAAGGTTTTGACAGTTTTGCATTTGTTTTACAACTTAAGCCTTATGGAAGACCTAGAATTTGGGATTTAACCCCAAATCACTATGAAATTTGTTAGCTTTTTAGATATTGGGTTTTTTAAAACTATTACTTTATTTTTTACCCTATTCTTCCTTGGAGGGAAAACAAAGCAAACCTGCCTGGCTGCTGCCATGGAGAGGTGTGGCAGGGACAATCTATCCCTCAGATAACTTAGACCCGGATTATATAAATACACCCTTGAAACATTTAATCCCTCCATTGATGTCTGAAGATTGAGGCAAATCCTGAAGTAGCCTAAAAATCAACTGCTGTGCATAGGACAAGAGTTGGAAACTCAGAAACCCTGTCTCCTTTTCCTGTGTACACATATTTCTGGAAAACATGCTCTATTAAAGGTATGACAGAGGCAGAGTCACTGCGTCTCCAGCACTTAGAGCAAATTGGAAGGATATGGCACATGGATGGAGGAAGCCCATAGCGTTGTCTCCTTCTCCTCCCACACATCAGTCTGGTAATGTGAATGAGAAAGATTGTATTTTAGGATGCATACTCTGTCCCTGTTCACTCTTCAGGTTAATGAGAAAAGACTAACGATGTCAAATTTTGGATGCCATGGTTCAAAAATGAAGTCATTTAGTATTAAAAGTGTATATACCTCTTGAACTAGGAGGTGAGGGAGTTGGAAGGAGTCCTGTAGAATTTGTACAAGCTTTTTTCTTATAATTTGTTTACTTTGTCATATGCAAGCTAATATATAATATTGGATTAAGGAGCAAATGCAGATTTTAACTATAAAGTGTTAAGTTCTGCAAAGGTAGTGACCTATTGTTTCTTTTTATCTTTTTTCTTTCACCTTTTTCCTTTTTCTTTGTCTTCATTACAGTTTACAAATGGGTCGCTGAGCAGAAATGTAGCTCTCAGTTTCAGTTCCTCCTTTTTGCACAGAGCTCTTGTTGGATTGCCCTGATCTCCCTTCCTTACAGATTATTCAGCCACTGTTCTTTATATAAAGGGTTAAGATCTGATGATGTTGAAACCAGTCTCCTGTTTACAATCACGGCAGAACTGTAGTATGGAAATTTCCATCTGCAGCAAGATTAAAAAAAAAAAATCCCTGCTGATTTTGTGAATATTTAGATCCAAATAAAGAAATAGTGGCTGAATCAGGCATATTAATTCTGATCAGCACATACACTGTGTTCAGCCAAAGAGGTCTAAGCTAATAGCCCCCCATCCTCTGAAGAAATTAGCTTGCTCTGCTGCTACAGCTGGCAAAAGTTTTTCAGTATCAGCACAGGAACCACAGTTTCACTTGCAGAGGTACCTAAACGGCTCAACTCTGATCATCTTTGTATTGAGGTCTTCTAAAGTGCAGTGCTTCCTTCTTTAGGGAGATACGATCAAGGTAAACAGATATTGCCTACTGCTGGTAGTAGGTTAATTTTCCTTGTTGTGCTGACATGGATTATTCTTGTTATTTAGCTCTTTCATCTGTTTGGGCAGTTATAAGTACAAGGATGTCAATGCCTTTGGAGAGTAGAGTTGATAGTGCAAGATGTCTGTGATAGATTTAAGTCTACGATTTGATTATTTTGAGAAGGGGAAGAAAAATCTGTGGATCTTACAGGCCTTTTGAAGAAACTAGGCATTTGCCTAACTTCTCTAAAAGGAAGAAAGACCAGTGCTGTCTCTATTTCACATGCTGTGTTTTACACATTTCCAGAATTACAAGGGGTGTAGTTTCATATAGAAGTTGTGTTGGATTTTCCATATCCGTTCTGAGCACGCACTAATAAAGCACCTATCTCCTGCAAGTACAGCTACTTCTCCTGCTCCTTCCACAGCCCAGCAGTGTAACAGTCAGGTAGTGTTTGCACCGCACACAGAAGAGTACACTGCTTATATTTAAAACACTGAAAACTTTAAAACTTGCATTGAAGACTCAGATATTTTTTATTAACCCTGGAATTTAAATTATTGTTGCTGTGTTAACTTCCTGACAGTAGCAGATTACAAAAAGCAAACTTTATGACAAAATTTAGTTGTGGTTTTGGGAAGAGGATCTTCCCAAGTTGATGCTTTTCAGTTGTGTACATGTTAGGGCTTGTCACTGGGCCAGTCTGAGAAGGAGCATTTGATAATGTTTGGGAAAGCGTATTGCTTGCTTGTGTGCCGCTGAGAGGCAGGAATCAACGGATCCCTTTCTTCTGGGCTGTGTGCTTAGTGCTCACTTGAGCACTCTTGTACGCTGGCTGCTGAGCTTGGCAATCTATCTCAGCATCTTCAGGCTGCTCTAAGTGACTGCGTTTTTTCGTGAGAGCAAAATTGAGGGTTCCACTTCCTCCTATTTAGCTTTTAGGGCAAGTTACAATGAATCTTCTCTTGCCTTTGTAAACCCCAACCCAAAGTTCTGCATAAGCAATAACAATCAAGGTTAATAATTCAACACTATAGTGATTTGTATTTTCAGAGGTCTTTACAAGCATTACACAGTTAACTGTCACAACACTTTTGTTGTAAATCAGCATTATGCTAATTTTTTAGCTTGGGAAACCTCTTGCTGAAGTGTAGAGCTGTGTTGGAAGCATAAGTGAAACGACTGGTGGCATTGGGATGGACTCCAGCAATGACTTTTGCCAAAGTAAATTGGGATTCCTTGGGTTTACCTGGCAGGGAGGAGTATATGATAATGCATAACCTCTATACTTGCTGGGAAGAGCAAGCATCCCCAGACAGCATCCAAGGGGGCTGTACCGCACATGTGTTTATCTGTGCACTGACAGCTGTGGATGATCTCCTGTTGGAATAGCATGGAAGGCGGTTCCTGAGCCTCTCTCCATTGGCTGTGTTGATCATGTGTATAGGCTTTGGCCTCATGCTCGCTAGCTTGCTGGTGCAGGGCATGCTGGAACAGTCAAGCAGGATTTGCCTGGGGGAATGAGGAAACACTGTAAGAATCAGGATCAGAATTTGTTTTTAATCTGACTGCCTTTGGGCTGCCGGTCTCCACGTGAAACATTATCTGTGGCACAAAGAATGATTAATGGTGCTTCCGTAATTGCTCTTAGACTGTTTTTTTTCAGCCATGGAGTTGTTCCCCTGCTAGCGTCCTTGTGGGAAATGTAAGTGGACATTAAAAAGGAGAACATGGATGCCAGAAGTGTGGATGTGAACAGTATTCCCACCTCCGTGCTCACCTGGGTCTCACAGACACTGTGCTGGTCACAGGGCGCTTTTCTAAAGGATGCTCTGCAAGCTACTGTGTGTCAGGAGAACACCCTTGTGCCATTATTGAAGATGGATCATGGTCTCTTCAACTTCACCAGTGGCGGGAAAGGCAGTGAAATGGCAGGAAGGCTTCTGTGCTCCTTGCTATTCCTAAAACCATGGCTTGAAAGCACAGAAAAATCTGTTTCACAGCTTTTTTTCCAGACAGTTCCATTGTTTTTGCTTGTATACACACTCTTCCTAATTTGTATAGAAAGACAAATCTACAGTGGAAGAGAGAATATCTTAAAAATGAAACAAAACCCCCACACAGCTCTGGGGGAGATCACAAAAAAGTTTTCCAGGCTTTATTGTTGCAGAAAGATGCACTCGTAAGATACATCTGGGTCTGCATGCATGGGTTTGCATGGTAAAACACAGGCACTTCAGATTAAAGGTGAAACCCTGGCAGTGGTCAAGCCAGTGGGATTTGTGCCAGTGATTTTAATCAGAGCCAGAATTTCACCATAGGTCTATAATCTTGTGTAATCTCCCTTTGAAGTCACATGGATTTTTAACCAGTGTTTTATATAACACCAAAACAATTCACTATCCACCCAATATTGTCTGTTTTCCTGTGTAACCAAAACTGAATGTTCCAAGTGTGTTTTCCAAAAACTGAGATGATACTGAATTAAAAATATGATTTTCTTTTTCCTTTTTTGAAATATGGGGTGTTTGTACAGTCACTTTGATGGTGTGGGTATATTTTTCTTTTAAACCCCATGCCTGACCTCATAGCTAACCATGCTTTAAGCTTGAAGTTGGGATAAAGATTTATGTAGATCCTTTCCAACCTGAACTATCCTCTGATCTTATGGTCCTGTTTTGGATCTTAGAGAAATGCCTTTTAGACTCATCTGCTGGTTAAGAAACTGATAGGCTGCTGAAAATGCAGTTTGTCTCCTTAAAATGAATATAATTATCAACCATAGTTCCAAGTAAGAATTTCTGAGTTTAGGTTCATATCTCTGCGTATTTGGGGCCCTGTAGCCAGGGACTGGCTGTACTGAAACCTGAGGAAATTCCATCTCCAGTTTACACGGACCCAGAATATCACTCTATCATCAGTGCAACATTTGGGGTGTTTAAGATTGCAGATGTGTTTTGAGCCTGCTGGGCTAAAAGAGAGAAGGTGAGATGGAAACACCTTCAGTACAATAGTAAAATGCTTCCATGACAGAGTGAATTAGAGGAGTATCACACAAAAACTTTATTTTGAGGCCAGAACTCCTGTGTTGTTTTGAAAGGGGTCATTTCTTTCAAATCATCAAAGATTATGAATCTTTGAAGGTTTTTCAAGACAAGACTGGCTAAAGCGCTGTGCAACCTGGTTGGAGTTCACTGTTGACCCTGCTTTCAGCAGGAGGAGGGACTAGAGACTTGGAAGTCCCTTCCACTTTGAATTGCTTTATGATCTTGAATCATGCACAAATCTCCTTGAATAAGCATTAGTAGATCCTTGTCAAACATAGACTATAAATTAGCAGGTGATAGTACATCAGATAGTCTTTCTAGTGCAGATTGTTTTTAACTTCTGTACTCATGGAGGACTGAAAGCTGGATTTTTGCTTTACATTTAAATTCCTCATCAGATGTTCTACCTGTAATTAATGTATTTATTTGAGGCTTCAGTGCCAATTACATTCAGAATTGGAGATCACCAGTGGAAGGGATACAACAGGTCAAACACGAGTTGGGATTAATGGAGAAATTACTGTATAACATTCCTTGGTCTCTGCAGAAATCAAACTACGTAGGAAGAACAGCCTTTGAGGGATTTATGAATCTCTCTTTGTTGCTGCTTGCATTATGGTAAAATCCTGGTTCTTCTTGGTGCTAGGCCCTATGTAGACATACAGTGAAAGAAAAATTTTGCTCTGAGGAGTTTACATTATTTATGGTCAAAGCTGAGGAAGGGCTTCAACAAACACAGGAGAAATGACTTACTAAAAGTCAGAAAGTATGTCAGTGACAGAGATGACTCTTAATTCAGTGTCCTGTTGACTTGAAGATGCAATCTTCCAGGATTTAGGAATTGTAACCTACATCTGGGAAGATTTTATATTCCCCAACAACAGCATCTTAATTCAGAGGTAAAATTGCTGTTGACCTGGACAGGTTTACATACACATATTTTAATTTACAAACAGTTAAGGAAAACTTTCTGGCTATATTAATTCATCTATATTGTCAGATTAACGAGTTATCTTTTTCAACCTTATAGTTATACCTTGGTATGTTGGGTTTTGTTAAAAATAATCAGCTGACAGTTCCTGTTTCTTTGTGGCTTCTTCATTTGCGTGATTTTTATCTTAATCATTTTTTAACCTTTAATTTCCTTTCAATTCTTCCCATCTTAAAAGAAAAACCTCTGCCTTTACAGATAATCAGGTTTGAATGAACTTGCAAGTATCTGACTCAAGCTAAATTTGCTGTAGAGCACATCTTTTTAAAGCTATGAGTTTTCTTTGGTGAGGGTTAACTTTATATTACTTTGAGTTGAATGTTCCAGCCTGGGAATTGTTTCAAGTGGCAGATTAAGAGGTTTATGAAGAGGTTTGTCTAAAGTACTTAGGAATGCAGGATTTGCAATAGGAGGTGAAATAATTTGTTAGTTCTAGGTCTGATTACCTGCCTCCAGCAGTTGTCAGTCTCTAATGCCATGGTGAAAATTTGTTCTCTTTTCTCAGCCTCCCTTGTACAACTGGGCTGGTTACGTGTACAATGCATTATAGGATAACTGTGGGAAAATATAGATTGTGTTTTAAAAGAATAATTAAGCTCCTAACACTGCAAATTTGACCCATATTTTAAAATTTTGAATTTGGCACAGAAAGTTTCAGACTGTAAATCTGGGGTTTGTTCTCAAAACAAAATGGGACAGAAAGCTTTACCCGTGGCCTGTTCTCTAATTTCTCTGAAGTAACATGTGTTCTTCTATAGAGGTCAATATAGTTCAGAGCAAAAGAATGAATTAGGCTTGGTGGTGTCCCCAGGGACTACTTTTAAGACAATAATTGGTAAACAAGAGATGACCAGAATTAGAAATTAGTGGATCAAAATTTGCTTGGTGGAAATAAGGCCCCATTTCTAAATGAGAAGATGACCATGCTGCTCACTACCACTTTCTGGCATCTGTCATTGGTAACCATAGAGTTAAAATCTGCATCTGATATTTGGGGAGTTGGGGGCCAAAGGAAGCATGTCCTGCTTTCATGACTGCCATCACGCTATCCTCCACCTGCCCAGCTTGTCACCACACTGGGCCTTCCTTGTCATCATGCTGAGGAATGTCTCCATCAGTCTGGGACAGAAAGATGGACATATGTAACAGTATAATCTCTTTGTCTAGCTCCTGAACTCCACCGAAACAGGAAGGTTTGGGTTTTTTCCCCCATCCCTCTTTTATTTTGTGTTTCCAGAGAGAGCACAGGCTGTAATCAGTCATGTGGCTTTTCTTTTGCATCGTGAGTGTCGGCACCTGAAGGAAAACCTTAAATTGCCAAGCACTGCTGTAAATTGGACAGGTTGGTGCATGGCTGGTTGGGCATTGTACCGTGCCTATGTTTCTCCAGCTAAAAGCAAAGGGAATAAAGAACTATGTTGAAATGAAAGCTTTACATTTTTGGCTGCTTTAAATTCTCATTCCTCTCTTCTGCACTTGTAATAAAACACTTTTAAAGATAGTGTTTACTGCTTTGACACTAATCAGGCCAATGTTTCTGTACCTTGAAACTCCAAAACTTGCTTAATTATTAAGTGTCATACTGTGCTAGGATCATATTTCACCCTTGCATTCTCAGCACCTATTTATTATATAAATATTATCACAGCAAGCCCACTATGGTGGAACAGGACTTTCATCAGTGTTTCTGCTTTCATCAGTGTTACCCAGACAGCATATGAAGAAAAATCCATAAGCAGCAAAGCAAACAAGGACAGTGGTGTGACTTGGTGTAACCAGTGACACCTGGTTCACCTCTCTCAACTCCAATCTTCATCTTCTCATGGATTATGGAGCTGGTTGCAGAAGAGTGTGTTGGCTGAGGAACATTAATGAGTCAGGACACTTTTTGCTCTTCAATCTGTGATTGACTTTATGGGCAGTCTTTGTACTGCGTTCTCACTATAAGCGAAACAGAAAGTGCTCATGTATTTTACAAGAATGCCAAGATATAGCTAAAGTGTTTGGTGAACAGCTTGGGTGGGATTTTAGCCTGGTTGGAGCATTTTGCAATGTAAACACAGAATAAAAAAAGACCTGATCAGAAAATCTACTTGACCTGTCTGTGAGTTAAACTTTGTACTTTTTCTGGAGCTCTCTTTCCCAAAAGTGATCCCTGGGTTTTGCTGAAGGGAAGGTGCAGTTTCTGCCAAAATAATGCCATGTTTCTGGTGCCAAAGAATAGGGGATTGTGCAGACAAGAGGACTTGAGAGACAAAGAGGTTGGCACCTACAGGACCTTGCCCATTCACTGTGGGAGCAGAGGACTGGCTAAACCCCACTGTCCACCATTCTCAGTTGAAGTTCTGAGTGCACAGGGAAAATGGAGTTGATGTGGTTGAAGGAACGAACAAGAATGGATATCAGTATCTATGTGTTTGTTCATGTGCTTCAGGGGTTATTTTCTATGATAATTATGTAATTTGTTGAAAACTATAGACTTTACATAGAATCCTGTTTGTGGAAAGTTGTTCTCTAGCATGAATAATTTGAATACATAAGCACTGAATGAAAGGAAAAAAAATGATTACAAATTTTGTGATTGTAAGAATATGTTGAAGACTATAGCATGTGAGAGAGTTATTAGAGCCACTTAAGACCAGGACTATTCAAATACGTATTTTTCTTTCCATTTGTGACGTGTGGTGAAGGGAGCCAGGTCTAATGTCATGAAAACTATATTTAATTCCTGCTGCGCGTCATCAGACAGCTCGTATTGATATTGTCTGTTGTGGGAGAAAACAATTGAAACTAGAATGGATTCAGCCTTTATAAAAGCAAAGCCAAAGTCTTAAGCCTCTGTGACATACCTTCCAGAAGTATATGTCTCTGTGACGTACCTTCCAGAAGCATTGGCTTCCCATTCTGGACCTTAAGGTGATCACTCAGTCCAGCCTCTTGCACTGAAGCAGAATAGGTGTAGCTAGACTGGATTGAGGTCATGGGTGGCCGATAGGTCACACAGAGCCAGCAGGACCGAGGAAAAGAGGGAACACCTACTTAAGCAGCACATAGAGCTCCCACAACCAACTCTCTCATCCTGGTCCTGCACACAGACAGATGTACAGGTTGAAGAGCTGCTTCTGCTGAATCCAGATGGGAGGAGGAGATGATGCTATGGCCTCCCTCATCCAAGCCCACCCTTTCCATGAAAGTGGAGTGTGTGGGACGTTACAAAACTGGGATCCAGACTCCAAAGCTAACAAAATCAGGCCACCTCTAGCTAAGCTGTTTTTGATAGAAGTTCTTACTAGTAGGGTATGCCATCTTCCAAAGCAGCGGGTTCTGCAGCATCCCTTGGCAGTCTCTTAAACTTTGTCATCATCTTGACAGGAAGTTATCCCTAGTGTCCAACCTAAATCTTATTTCCTGCAAATTAAGTTGATTTATTTTTGTTCTTGGCTTAGTGACCATGGAGACTATTTGACCATTGACATGTTATTTCTTGTCTTCTCTTTCCTAGTCTTGAAACCCCAGTTCTATCAACGTATAGACCATATCTGATGATCCTCCTCTTGTTCTCTAGACTGTTCCATTTTGGGTGACTGTGTTTTGAAGAAATTCTGGACAAACAAGATATAGAAGGGGACTCACAAAAGTCTTAGGAAGTGGAAAAATTGCCTCTAATGCTGTCTGACAGCTCTCCTAGTGTACCCGTTGCGACATTTGTCCTTTTTTGCAGCAGTTTCATGTCACTGACTCATCCTCAAGTAGTTATCCCTTTTAACAGCCTGGCTAATAGCCAGCTGTTCCCTGCTTCATATTTAGGCATTTCCTTCCTCCTTTCCCTAGCACTTTGTAGTTTATAGTGTTTCATTTCACAGATGAGGGTCATTTCTCGTTTGCAGGATAATACTGGTTACTCTTGCTGTCCCTAAGAAAGCTCAGAAACCTCATGCAGTCTAAATGAAATAATTTCATAATTATTATATTATGAAGTATCTTCTCTGATGTGTTATCCAGGTAATAAATAAAAGCACTGCATACAACCAGGCCAACAGTAATGCTATGCAGGAATCTTCCAACCTTAGTGGCAAGCCATCACTAGTTACTAGTTCCTCTTTTGAGGGCTTTTTGAGAGGGGGCACTGTCACAGTGATTTTTATCTATACCTTATTTCTCTAATTTGGTTATAAGAATGTCCTGTGTGGCAATGCAAGAAGTTTTACAGAATTCAAGGCATCATATCTGCTGTTTCTTCTTGACTCAGAGGCTGTTTACTGCTTCAGATTAAATTAGATTAGTTTGTGATTTAGTCTTAACCTACCCATGTAGGATATTTACCTTATTCTCATCTCGTTAGCTGCAGTAATTCATTGATCCCCCAAAAGAATCTTAAATTATAGAATAGGGTTGTGCCTCCTGCTCTGTAATTCCCTCATTTGGATGATGAAAAGTACCAGTCAGAGAGAAAAGAACTCCAATGCAGTCATATTTATTTTTTATATATATATATATATATTTAAAGACATATTTTTGGATGCTTTTGTTTCCTGCCTGTATACAAATTGAGAAAAAAAGAGTTAAAGATTTCCTCTGCAGACCTTGGTGGTCACATAGGTGACAGTATGGCTATTATTTGAATGGGTAGAAAGTGTTTCTCGTGCTGGTGGAGAGCAGAGCGTTATTTCCTCTGGCGACAGGAATGTTTGAGAAGCTTCTATACACAATTTTTTTTTCTCTGTCTGTGCTTAAAAATGATCGAGCTTTGTATTATTGCTGATCTAAGACTGTTCTATCATGTAACACATCGTATATCTGTAGAAATATTCCCTAATTTATGTCCACTCTGACATCTTACAGCATCTGTGTGTAAACCTTGTTTTCTTGACTAGCTTTATTTTTTAATTCTTGTGTAATATGCATATGCCATTTATAAGCTTTCACTGGGCGCAGGTAAACAGAGTAAGGGTCTCGAAAAGACAGCCTTGTCTGTTGATTTGTGACCTGGAGGGTCTGGGATGTGGAAACAAACCTGGAGAGGGGCTCTGGTGGGCGGTGGGGAGGAGAGCAGCCTTGTGCTAAGCAGGTAGGCAAAGTGGGGTTTGTGGAGCCAAAATGCCACTGTGTAGTCCTTCCCTGGGTTGATTCTGGCTATTTTTGGTAAAAAACCCAAACACAACGCTTGGCTATTAGTTTGAACACTAGTTTAACTGTATATATTTGTGTGTATGAGATATGAACTGCTGAGCTATCCTGCCTCTGAAAGTGGAATCCTGCTGCTCAAGAAGAAAGTTGCCGTTTCCTAAAATCTCCTGGTGCATTTTTGCCATGCTGAACAAAGAAATAAGGAACATGTGTATATCTTCATCCCTCTAGGCAGTTCTCAGCCTTTGCTGAATTATGAGCTTTGCTTATAGTTTTGTTTGAAGTCCTTAATTCTGTAACAGTCCCTAATCCTCACATTTCCAATTATCCAGGTATGGCGATTTTTACTCATAGAGGCAGCCCTGTTAGCAGCACCGAACACAGAATATTTGCATTTGTCTAAGCAAAAATGCTGCAGAAAGAAGAATGCAAGTACAAATAAACTTCCTTGGGAAAGCAGCATCAGTGTAGGCAGTAAAGAAGTTGTTGAAGTGGAACAATGCAGTAAACCCAATGTTGAGTGGATTTAAGGCTCTAATCACTTTCCCTTGCACATGAGTCTCATATCTGTTGTTAACTTTAATGAGACTTATGTGCCAAGCCTGCAAGGAAAATCAGTCCTTAATTCATCTCACTGCCAAACTGTTTCATTAGGAAGTATTCCCATGTCTTCCTGTTGAAATTTTGGTTGACAGTATTGACACAGGCACAGACCTTGCAATGAGGAATTTGCCTCGGATCTGGTAGCTGCGGTGAGAAATGGTGCCCGGGTAGATCCGACACATGTGCTGACTAGTGCGTGACTAGAGATCAAAAGCTCATTACCTCCTGCTCACTCCTGCAGTGACTCTGGGTAAATGATCTTCTCTGTTTTTCTTTCCTTAATTTCTAAAAAGGAGGATAATTTGTCCTTATCTCCTCAGTAGAGCTATTGTGAAGATGAATTAGAATGTGTTTGTAGAACTCTCTGGGCATGAGAAGTTTTATTTGCATGTTATTGTGAACTTCACTCCTTATTAACCCGATCAGCATATCTCTGAACTTTGATGTAAAACTTCGGCATACAAATATGTGATGCTATAAAAATGAATACCAGGTGAGCAGCTTTGCAGTGGCTTAATGGGTATATTTATAGTAACAATCTTATAAACCCAGAATAATTGAAGAACAACCCACAAATCAGTCATAGCATGGAAAATCCTGATTCGTGACCGCTTTCTGCCTTCATCTTCATAACATTTTTAATCTGTTGCACTTCTTTTTCATGCTAATTTGCCTTGCGTGTTGCAAAAGCTACTTCAGCCTGTTGGCAGCTCAGGAATGGGAGCAGACCTGTCATTCCTTGGCAGCAGGTGAATGCCTTGTCCCCTGAAGAGCTGTCCAGATTCACGTTTCCCCGGCAGCCGGCAGTTCAGCCAGGCCTCTTTGCTGCAGAGCTTTTCTGGGGGAAATTCCTAACTTATTTCCAAACTTGTGAATAGCATTTTGGCTTCAGAGTTTTTTTCTGCTCTCAGCACCCCAGGGGTTTGCCTACCGGGCTGCCTTGCCTCCAGAATTTGGACCTTTTTGGCCTGAAGATGGCACTATTTAGGAACAGCTCAAAAACCTTACAACCATTAGGGACAGGCAACAAAGAAAACCAAATTACCGTTTTAAGGTGTTGAGGTACTTGAGGAAGGTAGGATGTTTTAGGATGTTTTTCCTGGAGTCGTTCTTAGTTGCTATAATAGATGTAAATATTTCTTTAGTTTTATGTAGTATGCTGCTATTTATGGTCAAAAGTATTAACAGATATCGGTAGGGAAACATGGCCTGTGGAGATTGCTGTTGTTGGCAATATAATGCAGGTTCTTGACTGCTATTAGTATTAATATATGATATTTGTTAACAAACAGTACTTGAGAGTTATCAGTCATTGGGAGGTCTGCTGTGTGTTGTTTTGGGCTGGTTTGGCCCTTTCACTAGTAAAGCTTAAGAGCCTTATCATTTGGGATAACATTAAATTGCGCTCTCTAAACTAACCCTGCACTCTTTCAACTGAAACTACTATTATTGTGAGCTGAGTTGGTGATAGCTCTTTGGCAAAAAAAATTATTTTATTTTTCACTAATTACAATGCTCTGAGATCTCCTAAGTGAAACATATTGTATTATATATGGACTGTCAATCATGTTTTCCTTTTCCTGTACTCTTGCTACATTCCTACTTAGAAAAATAAAATAAATTATAGATTGTAACTTCTTTTGTAGATCTTACAAGAAACATCTTCAGTCAATAGTTAGTACAAATCTCAGTTGCTCAACTTCTGGCCAGTAATGATGCCTATAAAGCATTATGTGGGTGCCTGAAGTGTTTCTCTCAGCTTGGATTGTTTTTGTGGATATGGATGATAAGATTGAGGTTTTGCCTTGTTTTTCTCATATACAACTTTACTGGGGTGTTTGGCTTAACCATCAAGAGGCAGGGAAATTCTGAGAGCGTTTCTGTAATAGCTATTGGCACATACGTATTGGAGCAAATGATAAATGTGGTCATTTCTGAAGGGTTTTGCTGTATTGGTTTACATCAGAGTAAATGGTGGATGGGGATATGTCTTTGTGAGGACCAATTCAACTGGTTCAGGTAGTTTTTCATCAGGATACAAAAGGAACTGCTAGAATCACTGGGAGATGTCCTAGAACTGCTCTAGCACTCCCTGGAATCCCTGAGTAGACTCCAAAGGCAGGAGCCCCTGGATGCCACTGGGAAGGCCTGACACGTGGCTTGCATGGGAGCTGCATAGGGTTTTGTTGTGCTGTTGGCAGGCACTAACAGGAGGTGAGTCCAGCTTAAGTAGCTGATGACTCCCTGAGGTTTTTTTAGTCCAGTTGGATGTGCAGACTTCCAGTGTAATTTCAGCTTTTCTCTAGGTCAGTCTAAGAGATGGACTGGGAACATGTGCTTGTTTGGGAATGCCTCTGTGTGGGCTCCCACTGCTATGTTGGGCCTGGTTGCAATTATCTTCAAAGCTTTTCTTTGGATAGACCTGTGAAAGGGAGCAGCACATTTCAGTTGATCGTGTTCTCTCCTCACAGTCCTCCAGAAGTAGATGTGTGAGCTTGAGGTTTTAGCAGAGGTGGTGATGAGAAAGACTGCGATTAAGCAGGATAATCCTAACTTTCAGCCACTGAAGGACAAAACACAAAATTTACTTCGTAGGCCTGACCTACACTGGAACAACACTGAGACAGAGAAAAGATGTAATCATGTTGGAATATGTGCATTTTAGGATGTGTTTGGGATAAATTGTATCCTATATATGAAACTAGAGTGTGAGTCTAAGAGATGGGGAACTGATATCTAATGAGGATGAAAGTTAAAAGACTTTGTATTTTATACGTGTGTTAGTTGGCAGAACAAAATGATGAAAGGACAGAAATAAGAGGGAGCAAAAGAAGTGATAATGAGAAACACAGGCAAATGTGTTATTGCCAAAATTAGCCAGCTGAATTGATAGCAGTGTATCAGTAGATTAGCTAAATAGAATGAAGTACTCCCTAAAGTTACATGATTTAGTAAACTGCAGTGCATCATAACCAAATGAAGCCAGTTTATGTACCCACTATTGGTTAAGGCAAGGGTGCATCACTGATGTAATAACTTCCTTGCATATCTGGAAAAAAAAGCCTGTGTGATGCTGCTTGGAGACATCTGCTTTTCCACTGTGGGAAAAAATATGTGCCTGCTAATGGAGTAACCTAGAAGGGAAGACATGTTCCCAAAGTAACAATACAATTTCTTAGCTAATTGAGAAATATAAAAAAAAAATAGTTCTCTAATAAACTTTTAAAAGTTTGTAAGAACCATGAGAGATTTATAAGGCAATTGAAATACGAGAGGGGAAAAAAAAAAAAAAAGAGAAGAGAAATCAGAGAAAATTGATTCCTGATTTGGTCTTGGGGTCCCATCCTTCTCTCTGCTGTTGGCTGTTTTTCTGTCTCATCGTGTTCCTTCGGTGAAAGCAACAAATCAGAAAGTTTTGGTCAGAAGAAATAGCAACAGAATATCAAAATCAGTTGAAATATGTTAGATGTTAGGACAGTTTTGGGATGACGCACTGGCGTTATCCTAGGGATATTGTGGGTTTGTTTTTCCAAGGGCATCTGTGCATTCCCACTTAGGGCATCTGGTGTGGAGCTGTGAACTTCTTATTGAAATGTTGTACAGTTACAAAATTGGGCCTAAAAAGCTGAGGTTGCTGAGATGGCTTTGATTTAACCTTTCTGTATGTATGATACATATAGCAGAAACCTATAACTCTGTTATTTGTGAAATGACAGACCTGCTTGTTTCTGACTCTTCTCTTGTTTTCCATCACCTATAACTGGCCTCATATTTTCTCTGCTTCCTGTCCATTCCTATGGACATTCTTCTAGCTGCAGTGCTATTTTTCTATATCTCTATATTCTCCGGTTCTCTTGCTTCTATTAATGTGCACTCTTTTTTATGTCTCTCCATGCTGTTCTGTTATTTGCTGATCTGTCCCCTTCCCTTGCTCTTACTCTTTGACTCTTATGATATCTCTGTGCCTCTTTTTCACTCCAATTCTTTCCAGTTAGTTAGGCTTCATCTTCCTCCTCTTTGTCTGAGATCAGCAAGGGACACATAGAGAAAAGATCTTTTTGACCTCAATTTCTGTGTCTGGGACTCCCCTGATCACAAGCGATGCGAAGAGCAATTTAGAGGTAAGTCCTGGCTGAGTTCTGTATCCCCAGGTTGGGATATACAGAGTAAATCAAATGTTATGATATTTTTCTCTTGCAGTTGTCTAATGAGTATGTGTGAGCAATGGTTTTTTCTCATTGAAGATTTTTAGCTTCTCCTTTTCTGAAATGCTTGATTTGTTCTAGCTTTGGGTAGATCACCAACATTAAACATCCCAAGTATTTACCACGGTTAAGGCCAGAGGTGGCAAAAATACAGCTGGATACAGTCTGGCAGAACATTTCCTCTGCTGCTTTTCTTAAGGGCTTCTTCAGCCTAGATGTGTGGTGTGTCAGGTCACCTGAGTGCGGAGAAGGACATTTTGGTGCTCGTTGTGTAAGCATGATGTATCTGATCTTGTACAGAAGTGCACAGATACATGCCACTTAGTGTGATGGGGCTGCCTATATGTTGGTCACCCGACAGGAGAGGGATTGGGACAGACTGCCCTTTAGTGGCTCTGTGAAGGTCCACATAGCCCATCCCTGCTGAAAACGATACAGTGTCCCCTTGCAGGGGGAAAATTTAAGCTTCTGTTCCCTTTCACGATTAGTCTCATAGGCTCTTTGGGGTTTTTTTTCCAAAGTAAACTGGTAAGCGATAAATCATCTGCATTTTTTTTCTTTTTCTTTTTTTTTTTAAGCTAGCTGACAGTTGATTTCCTTCCTCTTTCTCTTTGAAGATCTGAACTCTTCTTTTGTAGTTGTTTGTTGAACTGTTGGCCCAAGGTCTAGTAAAGTTCTCAAACCTTTGCAGCTCTGTGGTTACAAAACGTATTATAAGATCTCAGGAACTGCGAGCTCACGCCAGAAAGTAAACAGCTATAACAGCAGTACAAAGAGCAGGGTTTTCTTTATTCTTTTGCACACAGATTGGTGATTGATTGCCAAATATCTGCATCAGGTTTGGGGCCTGGATTGCTTGATCTTGTGTTTGAGATTTCAACCAAAAATTGTTCGTGGTTAATATAGTGTGAAACATGTATGTGTTTCCAGTTGTTCTCTTCGCTAAGCTTTTTGCGGTGCTTCGAGCTCCCTCTTTGGTCCTCACAAGTTAAAGAGTTTTCAGTGAGTTTGAATTCCTCAAGCACAGAGAAACAGGAGGCAGAGAAATCAAGCTAGACTGGCCTTGCTCTCAGTGGCAATCTTGCCTTGCTATTGACTTTCAGAAACCATTTGTTTGACCATATTTGTCTTTAGTGGTTGGGAAAACCAGCTCTGGGGTTGCTTTAGTTGGTAAAGGTACCTATCAGTAGAGAACATGCTGTGCATTATGTATGCGTAGTGCTGTTTTATTGACTATTACAAATCAAAGAGGATTTGTATGAATTTTATTAGATGCTTTTGACTATCCCAGTCCAAATTAATATATAAGGACTTTATATAAGCATACGCAAGAACTGTTGGAAGAATATTGGTAAGGTTACAAAGTCAGCGCCTCAAAAGTTAGGAAATGTTTGGATACAAGTAGCTTGTCCAACTTAACGCATCTGTAGAAAAGAAAGGAATTTAACATGCCCATGTATAAGCCTGTAATATACCATTGGAGTTGTGCCAAGGTACCCTGCCAGGCTTTTAGCTTCCTTGTTGGCGCATACACTGACATTGGGCTACTAGCTTCTGTCCTCTCTTTGGGGAGGATATATGTCCATCACAAAGAAGAATAACGTATTTCCTGCAAAAGGATGCCAGGCAAATTGGTGAAGTGTTCTCCTGTACAGCGCAGGTCATGTGTAGATGCCATGGCAGATGTCAGCCCTGTGTCTTGTCCTCTGTTTTCTCAGTTGGCAATAGGATTTCTGTTTAGGCAACTGAATGCCACGCTTCATATCCATTTACTATCCTATGAGTTTAAACACTAGGTCATATGTAGACACCTGTGGTGAGGCATGTGAGTTTAGGTGTCTTAATCTTAGTTGATTCCTGCCCATAATGTCAGATGACCCCGTCCTATACCTTTACTTTCTTCAGGAGGAATCGATTCTGTTTAATTTTTTGGAGGTGGGCAATAGTGAACAGATTCTTCTCCCCATTCCCAACAAAGCTGTCTCACTCCCATCCTGTGCCTTCAGCCTGTCTCCCACTCTGCACTGTCTGTACCTCATGATTGCTTCTTAATCAGAGTTTCCATTCTGTGGACATCTGAACTCAATTTCAGTCCCTTTGCCCAGCAAGTGTTAGATTCTGTCCTCTACCTCTCAATCCCTTGCTCCTTTTGAGATACTTCCAGGCACCATAGCTGCTTACTAGCTAGTCTGGCCAAATTCTCTCCCATGCTCCTTCTCCTCTTTCTTCTTTTGAGGATGTCAGTTGTTCAGTCCACTGCTGCCAGTGCTTGTCCAGTGTAAGTGTCAAAGTCCCTGTATAAAGTAGCTGAATTTAGGTGCATTTTTGTAAGGAGAACAGAAATGTTTGCCTGATGCAGTCTGCTCTGCCAAATCAAAACTCTTTTAACCCAAACCAAGGAGGAGCTAGAAATCTCCCTCTAAAATTCACCAGAAAATTGTTTCTTATACAGAAATGACATACTTTCTGCAACATTTTTTAGAAATGGCTTAAATATTTTGGCTGAAGTTTTCCCAGCCAGTTCCTGTTTGGGGCAGACGTGGCTTTGGAAAATTTCTGCCCTTTCTCATTACAGTTTGGCAAGGCTTAAAGGCAACTTGAAACAGGTTGTTAAAATAGGAATTGCCAAATAGTAGATTCCGATGCAAACCCTGTTTTGAGCATGTGACTGTAGCTGAAGCCATATATCAAGTTTATGACTTTACAACTAGTTTTGTAAGGTATTATTAGAGCCGCTGACTTGCTCTGCAGCTTTCTGAGTGGTTGACACAGGAACTGCCTCTTAGTGATTTTTATAAACTGAAGAAATTTAGTAGTGGGGTAAGTTCGCTATGGACTGCTCTGTAGTGTCCTGTTACCTCATTTCCTCAATGAAAAAAAAGAGATGAATTTGGCCTAAGAGCTTAGTTTAAGCAGCTGAATGTTTGCGGTTACATCTGGAGGAACAAGCTGATCTGGTGGTTGCTTAGAACAACAAATTGAGTTTCTTAAAAAGATCTGTCTGCAATGGCACTTGTTGCCAGTGAGCATATTGTTGTGGGTGTGTATATGTGTGTGAGAGACAGAAACTTGAAGATACATCCCTGAAGTGCTGTGCTTGCTTTTTGTTCAATGTGAATGACTCCAGTTCTTTCCAAGAGGTGCTTGTCTGTCAGCTTTGGTACTGGCCGTCTCCAAAGGTTTCATGCTAGAAGGATCTACAGAACTTTTATTACACCCTATACACAGAGACACACAACAGTCCACAGCACATTTCACAGCTTCCAATAGTAAGGCTTAGACCTGTCATGAAAACCAAAAGCGACCACCATAATGTGCTACAGGAAAGGGGCTGGAGTAATCAAGAGTGCTACCAGCTTTTTACTTTGAAATTTACTTTCCTGGCAGGAAGAATTTATTAGATAAATTTCCCAGGTGGCCCTGGAAAAGGACCACACATAAAAAGATGAAAAACAATGAAACAAAGCACTTTCACATCAGGGCAGGAAGGAAGGAAGAAGAGGAAATCCCTCCTGTCCCAAACCCCTCCATTTGTTTTAACCTTGAGCGTGTGAATCACCTCTTCTTCTCCCAGTGATCCAATATTCAGTCCATGCAGGAACATAACGTTTGTCCTTTCAGTACATGAACCTCAAGCTCTAGCACTAAGTTAGATAAACCTATTTGTTTTTGTAAAATTGAGGTGAGAAATGGATCCAGGAAGAAGGTTGTCCATGTAATAAATTAATGGATGTTGCTGGCGTTCAGTTTTCCCTGGATAGCTCTGAATCACTTGTCTGGGCAGGTTGTGGCTTGGAAGACCACAGCTAAAGTTATCACAGACGGATAATTAAGGCTAGGAGATTTTGGGGATACTGGCTGGGCTGGCTTTCAGGTGGGATGTAGTCTAGAGTCTGATACGGTACCTGAATCATCATTGACTAGACTAAATGTTGGACTTGGCTGTGGGGAAGGAAATTCCACCGTGGAAATGCACTGCTAATACCTCTGTGGTGGTAGGAAAAAATAACAGACTTTGACGTTCTTGTAGACTGCCATACAGCACCGTACTGCACTCCTGTCAATGTTAGAAGTTGTCCTGGATCACTTTTTGGACAGGATGCCTGTTAGGAACAAGTTTGTACAGAAGAAGGGGAATAGTTACTATTCTTGCCTAAAAATAAGCACAGTGTTAAGCTCCATATTACATTTAAATATAGTCCCAGTCAGTGGCTGCTTCCTTCCATGACCTTGAAATCTAGCATTCGAAATGGTGTTTTCTAGGCAGTTATAGGGGTTTCATTTTCTTCTCCCAGTTCCCTTCTGCTTCCCTTCCTCCTGCCCTAGAGAAAATAAACGAAAATAGCTCTGTATCTACTGATGCTTGAGATGTCACTGTATTACACAAAAATCTGACTTCACAATCTAGCTTTCAAAAGCAATGAAAGATTATGTTGCAAAGTTTGAGACATTTCTCTTATTCCTCTCCCAGAAATAGTGTCTGCTGGTAAAATTTCAGTGGAAATCTGTAGTGAGGGTTCTAAGAGAGGTAATCAGGCTCTAATGCCAAGGAGTGAATTCTGTAGAGAAAAACCTTGCGTAAAAAAGCTTTAGCTGAGGTGGAAGACAGTTTATTACACATGCCTGTGTGCTGTCAGAGTTTCAGCAGGAGGTCCCTGAGGACCTCCTGCAACTTGTTAAACATGGGTATTTCAGGAGCATTAGAGTGGAAGGCTGAGGGACTGGGAAAATGGTTTTCAAAAGCTGCTTTGCAATCAAAAAGAGAGGCAGTGGTCCTGGAGAAACAAATATCTCAAGCTGTACGTGGATGGAAATGTTTATTCAGAACATTAAAACTGGTGTATTATGCCACACTCATAATGTTTTCACTTCAAGTGCTAGGAGAGGGCAATCCAGGAGTATTTTGTAGCTGTGATTCCTCCTTTTTTTTTTCTTCTAAAATCGCTGTGACCTTGGGCATTCTTGAAAAAAGTGCTGCTGCGAATACATACATATAGTAATTAACATACTCTTAAGTAAATAAAATTCTCTCTTCAGAATATGTTAATGACCTGTAGGGGAGAATTATCTTAGGCAGAAGCATTGCAGAGGTATCCAGCTGCAAGGGCAAGGTTGAAAGACTTTCTGGAGTGGTTTGCATAGCCCTCAACCACTGGTCCAAGATCCAAAGGTGCTGTTTGTCACACTCCTGGTGTCCTGACCAAATACTTCCTTGGGTTTTTTGATGCTGCTTATTTAATGCCATATTATTATCTTTATATCATAATCACACTTAAAGATACTTGTTACTGTATAACATTCTGTAAAAAGGCAGTATGTCTGAATAGCATATAGTTTAAAGAAGCAGGAAAGAACAACCAGGAGAGGAGAAATGAGACAGGTGAGGAAAACGATCCAATATACAGAAAAGTTGTGAGAACAACCGTTAACGATTTTTCCTTTTTCATAATAAATACAAATAAAGAAGAGTTGTGGTCATGCTGCCTTGTTCTAAATTGATCCTCCTGCGTTTTGCAAAAGTGGCTGCACCACCCGGTGTGGAAAAGTGATTTTTGCTGATAAATCAGTGGAAGCAAGTAAGACATACCAGTCTAAAGCACACTTTTTCCCATGGTCATGCAGGGAGTCAGCTTAGAGATTGGGACTGGGACCCGCGTCCACCACCAGCTGCCTGCTGCGGTTGGAAAATTTGTATAGACTCATAAATACTAGAAAAGGAAGGAAAAGACATTTTATCAAACACATAAGACTATGCTTTAAATTACTGGATGTTGCCCAAGAAACAAGATTTCAGTCTCCAACCTTCAAAACAGATGATCCTGCTGTTTATGGGACTTGTTCCGGTTCAGAAGCTAATCTAGTGCTGGCAGCTGGAGGGAAGCGGTTGGGCACTTGCAGGGTGATTTCTGTAAGCTCGGCAAGCTTTTAGATATATGTTACCCAACACAGCACTGTAACATAGTGATTAAAACAGACACGATATAACAAAGTGGTATTTTGAGGTTTGGAAATGGTCTTGCCAGGAGGTTTTCAAGTTGTGATTGGACAGGGTGCTAGAGAATCTCATCCAGGCTCTCCTTCCCATGAAAGGTTGGACCAGATGATCTTTCGAGGTCCCTTCCAACTTGGGCTATTCTTTGACTTGGGGAATGTTGGATCAAATTGGTTAATCTTTTAAATTGATATGACATAATTTAGTATTCTGATTGCAGCCTTCAGTATTTTTGCAGCGTAAGTATAGGGGTTGTTTTTGTTAGAAGTGATGATAGATACAAATGTGGGACATCTCTGCTAACTTCTGGTTTTCTTCAGGGCTGTTTCTTCAGCTGTACTGCTTGATTTCACTAAAGTGAGGTGCAGCTGGAAATTAATATCAGATGTCTACAACCTAACAATGTCAATGAAAATGTTCTTGGTGGGATTTTAATATCGGCACACCTTGTAATCACAAGTGCTATCCTGGGAGAATTAAAATAAGTGCCAGGAATCTTCAGTCAAGTAAGTTCACTGGATTATGTCTGTAGATAATGAGAAGTAGCTGTTGAGTAGTAAATTGAAAATGGTGAAGCCTGAAAGACAGAAGTCCTTGTGAGCAGAAAATTAAAGGGCCAGATGACTTGGTAATGTTAGTAGGTTATTTGCCAGTTCATGTAAGCTGGTAGAGGTGTCCCAAATTTCGTGCAGTAAACAATAACTGATAGATAATGAACAAGAATGTTGAAAGGGAATTTCAAAGGGAAGAGTCTCAACTAGACAGCCAGGCTATGAAACCAGTGGATTGGAAATGCTGCTGGTACCCTGCCAGCCTCTGGTCCCCTGCTAATTTGAAAGGTTTTAACGTTGTGTTTTCTTCTTCTTCACACATAGGCTTAGGTCCCTAAGAAGACACTGACAGTACAATTATTAATATCATGGTGTGTCCCTTCCTTAGGTAGGAGGACGGGGTTTGAACTGGGAGAGGAATTTAGTAACATTTATTGAATTCAGCCCTGCCAGTGCAATAATGATACACTGGGCCAGTTTGCTGAACGCGGCATGTTTCCGCTTGCGGTGCTGCCCCCAGCTGAGACTGGGGCATTTCGGGCATGTCTGGAAGCCCAGGTGTCTGTGGAAGAGGGCTTAAGTGCGAGGAATCAAACAAGTGATGCTTCATTTCTGGGTTGTAGCAGTGGCTGCTATTTTATTTGTAGATTTAGGCCAATATTGTGTCAAATGTACAAAGTTTAAAAAAAATAATTCCATTTTCTTCCAGTTTTATGAAAATGCTCAAAGTACGTTAAAAAAAAATAAAATGGAACTCTTCTTAAACAAACCTAGCCAAGATTTGATTGAGAAGAGAGACCCATCAGCCTTTGGGGCTTGCTGGAGTTTATCCAAACGGTGGCTGGGAATAGAATATGGATACCCTGCCAGCCTCAACCACAAAGCCATCTTTCATCACTTAAAATATATATGTAATAGGGAGTACGGACCATGGGAGGTGGGAAGATCTAAAAATATTCACGTGCAACACTAGTTTTTATATATGTATCTGTGTCTATATATACGTGCGTATATTTTCAGGTAGGTATATATACTCACACACATTATTACTCCTATTACTCCTATACACTCCTATTGTTCAGGGTATGAGTAAGATGAATTCAGTGACAGTTTACAGCCTTTTCTTTGTAGGATGTAAAGGCTACAGCCTTTAAAAGACTTCCCCTTTTATATTACTTCATGAACCTTTTAAGTGAAAAAAAACTTTTTTTATGTATGCCTTAGTGATTGCTTTGTGTGCAATGTTGTCTTACCTTTAAAAAAAACCTACCAAACAAACAAACAAAAAACCAAACCAAACCAAACCCAGAATACTAAAGAAATGGGCATAAGCTTTTCTTCTGCAATGGTGATTTGTACTTGCATTTGATTTTTTTAAATTTGTTGGTTGATTACTTGTTGGGTTCTTTAAAATCAAATTGCATTCATTTTTCTTTAGGCAAATTTTGTTTCTAGGATGTATTTAAAGTGCTGTTGCCTGTGGTCAGAGACTTCGAGAGCACACTTTTCTTTCTGGTGTGGGTAGATTATTTTAAATTATTATTGACATGGCAAAATTAGGAAGTAAAACCTAAACTCTGTGTGTGCTCTTATTTGGTGGGGTTTTTTTTGTTTTATTTTTTGTAAATAAGTCCCTGTGGTAGAAATCAAACATTTCATCTGAAAATAACTGCACTCTCACCGGGTGCTTCCTATATGCAGAATTGCTATTTGCAAGCTTCTGCCCATTGAATAAACACTGAATTTTTATCATAAATGGCATCTATTTCAGAACTCATTACCACATGGCTTCCACTGTGCTAGTGGACACCACAATAAAACAGCGGGGTTTTGCCTCCAAGCGTCTTGCATCCTTTTGGGGAGGGAACGTGACTCTGATGAGAGGTCCCTGAGCTCCGGCATCAGCGGAGGGGAGCCGGGTGCCCCGACCACCAGCCCTTTCCTGCGTGGCTGCTCTGCCGGCAGCCTCAGCCCATGCTGGAGCATCCTTCCCTGAGAGCTGGGCAACCCACAGGTGGTGTGGCAGCAGATGAAACAGCCTGGCTCTCAGGTAAATGGTCTGTCTGTATTCCAAAAACCCCTGCGATCATCTGCAGTCACAGTCTAAAAGTCTGACTGCTCTTTCCAATAGGAACTAGCATAATATTCTGGATATAACTATTCCTAAAGCATTCATGCCAGTCCACAAATGTCCGCGTTGCTCATACCCACTACATTCAGCCTCTAACTACTGCATGTCTCTAAATGAAAATGAGTGGATAAACTGGTTTACTTCATTTTCATTAAGCTGACAAATAAGTTTACCGCATTCTTTATGGTGAATTTGTGACTCTGTGTCAGGTTTCTGCATCGCAATATACTTATTTAAAAGTGTTTATTTTCTGGCAATGCTGACCTACTTTAAATGCTGCGGGGTGCTGTTACCTCCATTTTTTTTCAGCAGCTGGTTGATACCAGCAGAGATCTTTGTACTTCAGCTTCTAAACCTTTGATGACATTTTAACTGCTCATTACTGTATGTAGGCAGCCACTTTATCCTTTTCTAGGTGGGCTCTTGCTTCAATTCAGAGTTAATGGTTACTATTTATTGCATACTTTAAACCTGCATGCAGCAAAGTTGCTACGTGCCCATAGTGCCTTAGAAAACCCAGAATCCCCAACATGAAGAACATACCGTCCCTAGCCAGGCTGTGCAAAGGTGTGAGTACGTGGGTAATTTACGTGTGCCCTGGAGTCACAGGGACAACTTAGATGAAATAACATCCAGCATGACTGAGCCCTAAGATGGGTGACAAATAGTCATGAGGCTCAAAGAAAATAAAACATGCTGTGCAGCGTGCAAGAGCATCTTAATTCCTGGATAGTTGTGCTGTGATGTTATTGTAGTGGGATGTTTTCTTTTGGGTAAATAATTAGTGCTCTCCAGAGAGCTGCAGATGTGCTGTAGCATTATATGTACTCAGCCACAAACACTAAGCCAGGCTTAAAATATTATAGACAGTTCAGGTGTGGCTGGTTTTATGTGGAGCTAATTACCATCACCTTTTTCTCCTTGCTGCCTCGTTGTTCCACCCCATTCCCCTGGCTTTTTTGGCACTGACTCCCCCATCCCCGTTGCTGCCACAGCCCCCAAGAGCAGTGTATGTTACCCAGGGAGGGAGCATGAAGCAGCCCGAAGGCAGAGGGATCAAGGAGGCAGCAGGAGAGCTGAGGCATCTCCGTTCATCCATGCTCCTGTTGCTGTGTCCTCACAGAAGTGCTGGTCCTTAGAGGTCCCACTCTGGGACCAGTGAAGCTGGAAAGTGATATTGCAGAGTACATGTTTTCATAGATTCCAATACAGAGTTTTGCGTATGCACACAGATATAGAAGTATTTTACGCTGAAGCCCATGGTTGGAGCTCTTATTCTTAACCCACCAGTTCCTACTCCCATGTGGCTTTCTCCCATTTCTACATGCTGTGGTATCATCCTTCTTCTGTTGTCTTGTGGGACTATTTCTGTCCCACAAAGGTGTTTCTCAGCCAACCCCTTAAGGGGTACACTAGAAGCAGGGTAAGACCTGTCTCCTGTCTTTCAGGACTTTTAAAATTCAGTGCTTTTGTTAGAGTAGGAAAGTGCTGGGCTCTCTGAGCTGGCCCACAGGGTGTAATTCAGGTCATACTGAGTCACCGATTGCTACCCTTGAGTTTTGGACACTTCTGATTCAAAACTTCCCACAGCATTGCTGATACCAGTGTCACAGCCCCTCTGAATGCTTCGGGCAAGGCTGAATAAGGGATCACCGAGCCTCCGACATTAATTTTGCTCTCTGATTTATTCTTCCTTGGAGATCAGGACATCTCTGAGGGACTTCACCCCCATCATAGAGGATTACAGTCCGAAGTGTCAGTCCTTTGCTCCGTGAGTTACTTAATGCTGTGTCCCAGCCCAGCCCTCATAATTCTCCCCTGTCACTCAGAGACCTCCACTGACCCCAGACATAGCACAGTTCTGTGCTGGCACCTCTCCAGGAGTGCCTCCAGCCTCCTCCTCCTCACTGTGATACAGGAAAGAGGCTGTGCCCATCCATCTGTGTAGCTGTAGACAGGGGGACAAGGTAGGGAAAGAGGTGGGAAGGGTCAGCACAGAGCAGGGCACAAGGCTGCTATTGTGCAGCCTCCAATACTGTCATTGTATGAACACCTAATGATTTCAGTATCATTTGCATTTGGGTATATATGTAAATACAGAGAAAAAAACCCTTCTGCTTTAGTCCTGCTGAAGAACTAGATATATTAATTCAAGCATGCAGCTATCCTGGTTTTGGTACTCAAGCTGGCTGAGGCATCTCTGGCGCAGTGTGATCCACCTTCATTGCAGAGGCTTGCAGGGTGCTCCCTCCCCCGGGAGAGATGAGCACTTACTCACTGGGGTTTGGTGTTTCTCACATGGATGCACTCCTTCTGGCTTGTCAACAGTGAGTCAGGAATCCCAGCTATTTGGTTCATTGCTTGGTAGATCATGCTGAAAAATTACAAAGAAAAAACTGTGACTGTGTGAGATGAATAAAGGAATAAACTGTGGATTTTGGGTTTCATGGGTTATTTCTCTCTGCTCCTCTCTCTTTCCATTTTGTTCTATCTCCGCCACACTGATTTCCAATTTTGCCTGATTTGGGGGGATGGACTCCACAGTTCATCCCTACCTCTTATTCTTGGGGCTTAATGCTTTTTTCTCTTGTACTCCCTTTTCTGACCCTTAAAGATCATAGCTGTCCTTTGCCAAACATCGACTCTTGACAGACTACTTTGGGTGCCCTACTAAGAGCTGGTGTAGTTTATGGTGCAGTTCAGGAGTTTTCTCTCCCCTTGGGCTCTGATGGTCTTCCAACCACTGCTGTCACTTTTCCTGCCCTTCAAGGAGTTGCTTCTTTCACCCCAGCATCTCTCAAGTGCATTGGCTTCCTGGCTGCAGGCTGCTGTGGTGCACAGCTGTATTGTGCGTTGCTTTTAGTTGCTGCTCCCTGTGCTCAGTTGGAGCGGGGATAGGGCAACCGTGAATATGATGCCTGCATTCCTTGTAAAAATATGAAAAATCTTTCTTAATTACACACTGAACAAATGCCTTGCCCTGCCATGCAGAGCTCTGGCTCACCGTGTGCTTAGGCAACCGCTATATGCTGCCATATTTCTAAGTGGTATCTTCACAGACAGTAGCTCCATTGATTTCATGACACTGCTTGCCTAGTAAGAACAAGGAAACTCTAATGGAAACAGGCCATATGAATTCATCTAATTTGTGTAGTACTTACAAAACCACCAGATCTTTGTGGAAAATTATAGAATATAAATAACACCAACCAATAGCCAGGCATTTTCAGTCTCCTCTGGGAAATTGTGGAAGATTGCTGTACTGCCAGTTTGAAGTTTATCATACTTCATGTGTGTACTTGGACCAAAAAGATGAAATGGAGTTGGTGTTTTGGAACAGCTCGGGGGAATTGTGCAGGAATTGTGTGCAACTGAATCTGAAGCTGTTTGAGGGTATGGCTCTGAATTTTTGCAAACCAGAATTGTTAAACTCTTCAAATGGAAAAACAAGATACAGCTGGTACAACACTGACTGTTTCAGTTGGGCAAGTAATTCTGTAGCTTTACACTGGTGAAAATGTGATAGTCATGAATCTGCTTTCCTCATAGTTTGGTCTTTGGACCATAAGTGAGTGTTTGATTCACTGTCAAAGGCACAAGTGGGTTTTGGTGATTTTTCTCCACCACTGTTAGTGCCTGGTAAAGTGTGAAAATCATACAGTCAGTCCAAATATGTGAGTGATCTAGAAGTGCTCCAAAATGAAATCTTTTTTAAAGACATGTATTTATAAAATGAATAATGACTGCTGAGCCTGAAATGCAAAGACTTAATGATTTGAAAAAAAAAAAAAAAGAAGTCTGAAAAACCTATTTGCATGGAAAGTTGAGTATATAAAGCATTTTCTGGAGGCTTATAAATTGTCCTTAATATATAGGGAAACTGCTAGAATTTTGGATCCCTTTTCATACAGACTCCTAGAGCTTGTCAATAAGGTACGGTTGAAAATATAATTTAATAACTTTATTTGGGTGATTTCATATGTTGCACCATCTTGTGCAAGATGTTGTACACTAACTCACTGCTGCTTTTTGTCACTGAGGCTACTACATTTCAGTCCTGAGCCTCAGTATCTCCAATCAGAGCATGTGCACTTGAAATCCCAATTTGAAACAAGGTGTTTATTCAGAAATCACTTTGTTTTTTTCTCAGATCTTCACTAGTCGCCTAGCCAGCCACATCTGAGCACAGGTATTTGATCTAGGAATATTTCAGTCATAAGAGAGGTTTTAATTAATTAATAAAGAATACATAAATATTTACATAAATGTGATTTTGACACCTCAGGTCTGTAAATTCAAGAATAGCTTGGGCTTCTTTGGCAGGAGACATCAACATAAATGCGAGTAGTCATTAAATAATGGTAAGAAATTATAACAATATAAAACCCCCCTGCCTATATTTCATCCCAGAAGGGTGAAAGAAAATGGCAATTATTGAATGTTTTTCATGCATGTCAAAAACTGGACAGAATCCAAAAACTAGTTCAGCAAATATTTAGGAAACGTTATTTAAACCATTAACTGTTCTGCTTATCTGAGATGTAGTTGTGCAATGTTTCTCCTGCTTCATACTCCTTATCCAAAGGTGGGGGAGGAAAAGGCATGTTTTTGAGGTAGAATTTGTGCCAAGTCAGACTTTGAGACCAGAACCAGTTTTGAAGATTAATTTAAAAAAACCACCTTAGTAGGTCTGGGTGATTCTTGAAATTGGCTACATCAAACTAAGCCCTATGAGTGATTTGAAAGGGATGACTTAGGGATATGGGACATTTTCCTGGCTGTTAATACCCCTTTTATTTGATCTGATCTCTAATCAGAATAATCCTTTTAAGTTAGCTATACATGAAAGCATTTGAGCTGAACCTTGCTTTGCAGTCTGGCTTGTAGGAGGACCTCTTTTATTCCAAGATGAATCCAGTCTTCCCTTTTGCCCTCTCTAGGTCAGGCACAGATGCCTTCCTTTCTCCTACAGCTAAAGTAGGAGAGACGCAAATGTGTTCTGCTTACTCCAGCTGGTTGACTGGTTTCTCTGGTACCCCTGAAACAGAATTTAAGAGGAAGCTTGTTTACTTTCCTAAACTATTTGTATATTCTGCATGCATAAAATATTCATTTAGCTGGAGAAAAACCTTCTAAATGCTAAATATTTGTTCATTTCTGTGTTAAAAAGGGCTGCCACTGAGCTTGTCTTAAAATGGTTCAAGGAATAGCTGCCATTTGTGAGTGAACAGTATGGACCATTTTCGGCTTTTTTCCTCTGAAGGGAGGGCAGCGGCCATTTCCTAGGACTGCTCTCTGCCTGGCACACAAGGGGGATCAGCTGGACCTCACCTCTGTTGCTGCTGAAGAAAATGTACTGCCTGGCTTCAGTGATATTTATCATTTGATTTAGACAGAATTAAGGGCAGTGTTGGTTGCATCCAGTTGCAAAGGGTGCAGGGTCCCGCAATGAATAGGATAAATAGACTGAGAGTGATGCGTAAGCCAAGCTCACCTCACTGTAATGATTTAGTGACCAGTAGCCATTAATTAAAGCAACCCCTCCATGTGAAAGAGTATTTCAATACATCATCACAAATGTTATTTCAAAATGGCCAAGAAAGGATTGGCAATGCTTCATGGCTCAGGATCTGGCCACCTGTTTCTCCAGAGAGGTGTCAGTTCATTGTACGAGTATTTTGATGCCTTCTGTTAAAATATTGGAAGCTGCGGAGATGATCTTTCTGCCTTCATGTTAGCTTTGTTCTACCAGAGGTGACCTCATCTGTGGCAGCCTTCGACAGCATCTTGGCCAAGGATATGGCCCCATGGTCTAGGGAGTGATTTCTTTGCCAGTAAAGGACACTGCAAGATTGTTTGGTGGAATAATCAAAGTTGAACGTGCTTATGAAGAGGGACTTTTCAAATAATTCTTGATGAAGAAGAAAACTCAGATGCCCACCGTCCCTCAGCTCCTACTGGGAGAGTTTGCACTGCTCTGCTAGCACTTGCTCACGTGATACCCTTTCAAAATCTCTGCTATTATCTTTATTTTTAATGGTAATGTTATACTTTGAGCTCAGACACTGTGTTTTCCCAGTGAGGTCTTTATAATAAATTACAAAGTCAATTAAGTCTTCCTCTGTTTGTGCTGCAGATGGGAAAACTTAAGCCCAGAGAAATAATGTGTCTTTTGTACAGCTACAAAGTGGACTTGTGGTTAAGTGGGGAATAGGGCTGTTACGGTGCAGCAGATACTCCAGCAGTTGAAAATGCATCTGCTGGTCTGTGCTGCCTTCCCCCCAAATATTCGATACCGATGCAGACACAGCCTCAGTTATCTGAAACTTCTGCTATTGAAAACAGGATCTTTTTTTCTTCTGATCACATTAAAAATGTCTGCGGTTATTTGAACTCTCCAACTTCCCTGGTGTACCCACAACATTTAGCTAATGCACCCAATACGGCGCTTAATTATCTGCTTGTACCGTCCGTGTGTGTTGCTGGCCCCCATCAGAGTTAATGTGACAGGTTGCTGCAGTCATGTAATCGAATCCTGTGATGCCTAAAGCATTTTTGGCAGGGAGCCTGCAGCGAGGGAGAAAACCATCGCCTGCCTTCTCCTGCGTTACCTACCGCTCCTGCCATCCTCTCGCAGCGCCGCGATGGGAAGGAGGAACACACCCAGCCCTGGTCCCCATCTGTTGCAGCATCGGCTTCAGTAGCAGAGCCTGAGATGTTCAAATGCGCTTGCCTTTAGGGAAAAGCTCTGAATGCAGTTCTTCAATGGACGTTTCCAGCCGGACTGCAGGATTTTTCAGACCTGTAAGTCAGAACGGGGCTTGATTGTCTGTGGGTTTCTTTGGATTTGATTTTTTTTTTTTTAATTTATTTATCTTAGGAGGGGGAATAGGTTTTGCATTCATTTAGGTGGAAGCCCGAGTGCACTGCAGGACTCTGTCGAGAGGCAGACATTCTGCAGGCTGTATAAGAAATGCACAGTTCCTGGGTATTTTGGGTTTTTTCATCATGTTTTGTCTCTTTTGTATGCATGGCTGGCACAGGGCTGTTGTCCTGTTTTTTGAGCATTTAATTACAATAGATACTGCAAGGCTGAACAAACTGTTCTTTATCTAGTTAAAGAATGTAGCTTGGGTTTTTTTTTTCTCCTTGCATAACTTTTCCTTAGTGTTTTGGAAAAAGGCATTATCTTTTGGGGGGTGTTTATTTAATTTCAGCCTAAAACCATCTGGTCTCTGCATCCTGCCATGCCTGGTTTCTCATACTGCTCATCTCAGAGCAGCCTGAACTGCTGGGCAACTAATTGCCGTGGCTAGTCATTGCAAACCCCAAATCGCAGTTTTTCGGTAACTCCTCTTTTACTTATTGATTTTAATTTGATATTTGACGAGATTTGTCAGGATAAAGAGGTGTATTACATGCAAGAGGAACGCATGAAGCCTTTTTCCCTTTCTGCTACCAGCCTTAATGCTGAGCACATGCAATTTGTGCTGCAATTAATGGACCTGTGAGATAACGAAGAGGCTGACTCTTCCCCCGGTTCAGACCCGAAGCCTGAAGGGTTTAAAGGTGCTCCATTAGTGGGGTGATGGGAGGGGTTTGGTGAATAGCAACTGAAATTTATTCTAGTAGAAGATGCAGGGTATCTTGCCAGCATCTTGTGTGTTTTGCTTGTTGGTCACCGTGTTTTAGCTGCTGTAATAGGCCACAGGAGAGATTAGGGTATCTGCCTTTGGGGAAGAGATTTCACCCTCAGCTCTATCCCCCATATGGGCTGAAGTGTTGTGAGTCTAGCAGAGGCTGGAAAGCAGAGGCTGCACTGACTTCGAGCAGCCCTGGGAGGTGAGAGAAACCTGAAGTTGCTGAAATTGGGAGTCTGGGGGGCAGGGGCATCTGTCGGAAGAGGGAACGATGGGCAGGAGGATGAAATGGATCCTGCAGAGATGGGGCCAACCCTTGATCCAAAGGGAGGCAGCGGGAAACCCAGCAAAAGAGGACTCTGTTGCACTTCAATTTAGTCCATTTTTGATACTGGGAGTGGGATAAAAATACATTTCTTTTAAAAAATGCCACAGTTTGAAATAAACACAAAAGACCACCCTCCCCCCAAAACCCACCCCATCAATCTGTACTAGGATGTCTGACACTCATCAAGAAGAAATTAGGAGAATTAAAAGCAATATTCTTGCAAACCTTTAAAGGCAAACCACAGAGGAGGTGCAAATCACCTGTAGCCAGAGTTTGCTTCAGGCAGCAAACAGCCACTGATTTTCCATCAAGAAGAGAAAATCCCTGTGTCATTTTGTCATGTTTGGCCACCCAAGTAGGTCCAGTGACGAGCTGATTTGAAGCCAAGAAATATTTAATTGTCTTAAATTTAAAAGAAATGGCAGTTTAAAAACTGTGAGAGCTTGTTACCATGTCTGTATACACATGGTGTATGATTATATACATTTAGCATACGTATTCTCCTGTATGAGAGCATGTTTTCTATGTGTAAAAAAAAATGATGCCCTGTGAGATGAGCTCTAGCACGTCTACATCTGGGAGGACATAGTCACCAGTGACAGACTGTTTCTGTTTCCTACTGTAGGTGCTAATGCTTTTGCTTTTAGAACTGATATATGTTTCGATAAACTTATCTTCCTCTGATGTAGGAGACACTTCTCTAATAGGATTTAATGACTTTTAGTGCCTGATTGCAGTTCTAAGTCCAATTTACATTCCTAATAGAGCTCAAAATAAATGTGAATAAAATTTGGATTTAAATGCATACTAATAGTTGTACAGCTATTTAATAAATATAGGTAGAAATCAACATTCTTGATGAGAGAAAAATAACCAATATATTTTTAGGGCCATATTACTTCCATTAACTTCATTTGTGGTAGTGAGGAAAAAATCAGTATTTTTCTATGAAAATAAAAATAAAAAGCAAAGTAAGAATAAAAAATATTATTCTGAATCAAAATTTCCTGCTTATGGATTTAATTCACCTTGAGAAAAAAAAAAAAATTGGTTTGGTTGTCTTTTGCTTAGTTTTGTTTCCTGCTTGGGTGCCTGTTTGTTTTGTGGGAGGTTTTTGGTAACGCTCCTAGGCAGGGCGGGTGTCCGTACCAGGGTGAGCCACAGGCAGAGGCTCTCCCTGTGCCTTAGTTTGGTAATTCCCATGTGAGCTTTATTTTTTTGTGACAAATGGGTTTGGACTGTCTGCCACATGGCTTGGAGCAACAGCCAGTTATAAAATGGCCTCTCCTGAGCCAGACTCGTACTCTGCCCATCTGTCACCGTGTCCAGGGTGTCCTGCTAACTTGGAAATGTTTCCCACAGTCTCTGAGCAGGATCAAAAGCTTCTTGACACATTTTGATGCACAAACTGCCAGCCAAATCAAATGTGGATTTGCCTGCTCACCAGTGTCTGCTGGGTTTCAAAACCATTGCATAGGGCAGAAATGACTTTTGGCAACGTGTGTATGTAGATATCGAGCTTAAATTTTCAATTGGATTTACCTGAATGTGTGTTTGCTTGTCTTTTTTCCACAGCATATTCAAAAAGATGCATTGTAATTGTGATGCTTAAATGGGCACATGAAGAATAAGATTGTTAAAATCAAAAGACTCTTACTAAAGGAGCCAGAAGTGAATATGGCTCATTAGTAACATTTTTTTCCTGCATTGGATCTAAACTAAACTAGGAACAATTTCTGGAAGAAAAATAGTAGATACCAATGAAAGCCATAGCCCTTGAAAGATGCCTGCAGTTTATTTGGGGAAATATCTGCCTTAAAATTTTAGCATTGCATGTACAGTAATTAGAAAAAAACTCAGTGTGTGTTATTTCTGTCCTTCCCTTTCCATATGAGGATTTTTTCCAAACTGGAGCCACTGCGAAAACTTATTTTCAGTGATGGCTGTTTCAAGTGAGAGTGAGTAATCCCTTTGTTGTGTTCTTCCATTTGTCTCATTGTTCACATGATTTTCCAGATGGGTAAATATTTTATCCATCTTTCTTCCAGAGATGGTCACTGGTGTCTTCTAACACCTTTTTCTGAGCAGAGCTGTGATGCATTTTGAAGCATATCCCTTGAGAGACCCTTAAAAAGTGGCCAGGGCTTGGTGTGAGGAGGCCTGGAAGTGCAAGGTATACTATCCCTTGGACTTTTCCCTTAGATCATGCCAATTCTCTTAACAAACATGCTTTTCTCAGAGGTCCTACAGCTGGCCTGTTTTCTTAAAATTTAAATTCTAGTTGCTTCAGTTGGGCACAACAGCTCCTTCATTTTCACTCCAATGGGCACTTACCCTATCAAAAAGTTAACACTGTTTTCTACAAAGGAGCCAAAGCTGTTTAAAGAAAATGTACATTTTAGTAATACTTAGAAATGCCAACAGAGCGTAGGACCTCGTTGTGCTACCCATTGTATGGATGCTTATAGTGTGTCTAGACTGCAAGCAAAGGCGTGATTGAAGCTGGGCTTAAATTAGCCCAGCTGAGTCCTGACAGCCGTACAACAGTGGGAGCAAGGAGCTCGAAGTGAGCTAAATTGCCAGAGTATTTACTCAGCCTCCCGCGGGGATTTTGCAGCCTACGCTAACCCATGTGTTGCCATGGCTACACTTTTACCGGTGCTGTGCGGAGCTGGGTGAAAGTGAGCTGGTGTAAACCATGCTTGCAATTGCCGTGTAGACATGCCGGTAGTAAGACACAATCCCTTGTCTGGACAGCTTGTTTTATAAGAGAGGAAAAAAAAGGAAAATAAGTGATTTTATTGCCACTTTATAGGCAGTAGAGAGGGAGAGGTAAGAGGCAGGGTTCATTTATCCTATGTTGGATCATGCAAAGTTTAAGCAAGTTGTCTAGTCTCTCCTGTACCAGCGGAATGGGAGCACATTGCTCATTGGAGATGCTGGCTTTTCCCTGCTCTCTAGGCTGGACAAAAAGTGTGGGGTAGATGACTAGTGTTTTGGATGGCTGAAGTTAGGTGACAGGTGTCCCATCCTTGATGCCTTCCCAGAGGTAAACCAGAAAGCCAGAGCAGGCAATGAAAGTCTCATCACTTAAGTCCATCCGTGAAGCTATTCTGGACTGGATATGTAGTTTGTAGAGCAGTTTGGATTCCCACAGGATGAAAGATGTAATGTAATTTATTAGTACTGCATGGCACAGCTAACTGGAAAAAATCATAATGGTACCAAATCTCAGCATCTCTCAGCTCAAAGCCAAGGGTGGGACCTGACAGACATGCAAGCTGGATTTAGTGCAGAGTACTGTACTATGAATGTGGTAACGTTTTCTAGATTATCTCTGAGAATTTGAGCTTTATTCTGTCTTTGAGGGGTTTTTATGTTGCCAGCTTCAGCAAAATGCACCTTTAAATAGGAGTTCAGAGGGTGAAGAATGAAGACATCCATTATTTTGGGAAAAGAAAAAAATAGTTTAGCCTATGAAATAAAGCATATTGTATATATTGGTCTCTTTTTACATGTGGTGCTAAAGCTGTAAGAAAAGCTGTAGCAAAGTGACTGTAAACTTTGTAGACATGAAATTGTTTTCTGCAGCTGCAGAGTGACGTAGGAAAGCATCAAGAGGGGAATCTTCCCTCATTGTGGGCTCTATGTGTTGTCCCCTTTGACCTCCCATTCACGTCTTCAGCACACCAAGCACAGAGCCATCCTGTTCTTCCTTTCCTTGCCTAATTTTCTCCTTGCTTCTACATTTTTTTCCTTTCTTTTTTAGTTGAGGGACTACTTGATCAGAGCAGGTCCCTCACTTGCCTGGCTTTCCAGCTATAAGCTTTCTTGTAATTGTTAAGATTATTCACGGTTATTAACTGAAAAGAATGTAAAGAGGAGGCAACAGGCAGCTGTCTTCCTAAATGCAGTGAACTGGAAAAAATAGTTGCCTTCCAAGTATTTATGGCAGAGATTTTCTGCCTGGTGTGAATGTCACCTTTTTTAGTCATATATATGCAAGGGAGAACCCTGCAAGTCCTTCTCAGATAAGGCCATCAGCTGGAGGTTTTCAGTTCTGATTTTGTTTTGTTTAACTCTTCCTTGAGGAAATGGTTTTCGAAGAGATTTGGCCTATAGGGAGTGGGGAAAAACACAAAAAATGCGAAACACAGAGACTTTTAAAGTAGCTGAAGCGTAGAGATGATTTAGAAAGCCTCATGATGATCCTTGCTTTGAATCCACTTCAGATTGCCCTCATGCTGCAGCGTCTCAAGTGTTTTCATTACATTATGGCAAAATCATCTTTTGTTTCCTGCGGTTCTGCTATTTTACTGTGGCTGAAGTTAAGTTTTATAGCAAATGCGTGCTTTTCTCTGCAAATATGTTGGCATCATGTGTCTCATTTACGTAAGACAACCATGTTAGTATTGGAAAGCAATTCTGTTGGCACTGAGTATGTGCCATCTGAAGGGTAACATTTCCAGTCTCCTGCAGTCCTTCCCTATAGTCTTCTCTCTTTGTTGTTTCTTAATTCCCTCATCACTCATCTGACCACATTTTCCAGGTATAAGGTATGTTATCTTCTGCTTTCACCTTGTGTCTCTCAACTTTGGGTCCTTCTTGGAAGAAATATCTCACCAGAGAAGGGTTGTCTTCGGCTGAGCACCCAGGAATAGTACTTAATAGTGAGTTTGCGTGTGGATCACAGCGTCACAGGGAATATTGAGAATTTTTATTTCCTCCCTGACTTGCTTCTTCTGCTGTTCTCTCACTTTCTCTCTTTTTTTAAATGACATTTTGTTATTTACACGTTTGCTAGGTTGTCCATCTGCCGTTGTAATAAACATGTTGCCAGTCACCGCTCTGTGTGGTTCGTTGGGAGCTGACAAACCAGGCTGTCGTGTGCATGGGGATCGTATTCAGGCTTTGTCAGAGAGCCCCTAATGATGGTCTGGGATTTACTGATGATGTGGAGGACAGTACCCTTCATCACAGCATTTCCATACAGCCCTGAGCTCTCTGGACATTACAAACATTATAGGGCTCCAGGCAGAACTGATTGCATCCCACCCCAAGCTATCTGTGCTCAGCTCATCTGCAAAGGCTGAATCACCAAAAAGATACGATGGTGTTTCCTGGCAGGAGAGCACAAGGCTTGAAAGAAAATTTCATTTTTTTCCGTGAACAGCGTAGGAATGCGTTCTAGTGATTTAAGTCTGAGATTGAGAACAAACCAAAAACCAATCCACAGTCTCTTGGCAGTTTTTGTTGATGAACCTTGTCTACAGCCTCAGAAGAAAAAAGGTGAATTTGCTGTAGATTACTGGAGATTAATGCCTGTCAGGATCAGTCAAGAGGTTTAGAAATGAAGAAGGATGTGCTGGAGGCTGATAGTATCCCATGATCAGGGTAAGTCAGGAAGAACAGCTTGGAAGACAGCTGTTTTCAGGGAAATATCAAGGACTTACTGGTTTCATGGCTCTCTCTATCTCCTTCTCCTTGAAATTTTTAGTTTTAGCAGCTCTTTCTGACCCAGTGGTGGCAATCCAAGCCAGGTGACCCATGGGTGAGAACAGGGGAGAAGTGACTTCAGTAGCTCTTTAGTACTTTGCCTGTTTCTTGTAGCAGCTGAGAGGAATGCCTTTAAATTACATGTAGGCTGGTTTTCTTATGTGAAGTTTTCGTCTGCTAGTTTTTTGATATAGGACATTGAATAATCACCAGATGGATGGGGATTTTCTCATACCGAGATCTGGGTTAGATTCCAGCCAGCCGTTACTCCCTAACTTTTTAGGTTATGCCTCTTTGGGACTGAATATTTCCCATTTCTTCCAGGCACATCATTTAGGGTGATTTACCCTCTGGTATTTCAAATCTGATGCTGTATGCACCTTGACATGGAAGTGCACACAGCTGGTCCTGCACAGTCACCCGGGTGACTCCTGGACCATGCTGCCTCTTGCATCTTCATGCTGCGGACAAAATCAAGTCTCTATATCTCCTTTCTACCATCTCAAACTCTCCAGACCCACTCAATTGTTCTTTTTTAATACGAATAGCCTTTAAAGTAATAGCAAACAAATAAATTGGAATAGCCTTGTGAAGTACAAAGCTGGCTTGCACAAATCTAACCAGCTTTGTACATCTGTTACTGCCCACTCCCATTGAGTCATACTGAGACTTAGTCACCAGCATCCTCACCCTCACAGTACGACTTATATATCTGTCTCCAAAACACATGCTGCAGTCTGGATGGCATGGGGGAGGGAGAAAAGCAAAGCAATGAGCAACCTACTCCTAAAGGAATAAAGCAATGTAGCAAGTTGTCTTATCATACTATACTATGACTAGTATATCAAAACAACAAAAGCAAAAGGACAGAAATTCCTGTGTAAGTCAGTTTTGAATCTTCCCTTGTGCAATAATTGAGTGATTTGATATAAATCCCCAAAGGCTTCCAGATAGGATTGTTCTCAAAAAAATAAATTTTTCTATTCAATCAGAGCTACCAAGCTATGCCCTCTATTCCACAGAGTTCAAACTTTGGATTCTGTTCACAGGCTGTTAGCATATGCAGTGTATTTGCTATTCCGAGATTTACATAGGCTTGTAATAGGTGCAAATCCAAGGTTGATCTAAAAAAAAACCTGCTGGTGTGCAGACTGAGCTGAAAGAAACCATTCACAGCTAATGTTAATCAAAATCCCGACTTTCTTTGTCCTTGGTAGGATAGTTGAAGCGCTCATAGCTCAGTAACATTAGGAGAGGAGGAGACCCTGAGAGCCCTGTTAAGGTGTGATGCTGAGGAGTGCAGCTTTTAGCAATTTTTTGTGAGATCAGAGCTCTTGTCAGCACTCAATTTCTCTGTATCTTGTTTTCTTTGTTTATTTTATTAAAGGAGCTGTCTCCCCATATTGAAAAGCTGTCTCAGTGAAGCGTCACCTCCTGCTTGAGTTCTGTTGTAAAAAAAGACTGTAATGTCTGGCAGGCATTTCACATCCTTAAATTTGGTGCAATCCTAGCATATATATAGAACTCAGTGAAGCAGAAAAATGTCTCATAGGTGACACCACCAGTAGTCAGGACTCTGTGATGCTAGCTACGCTAGGACTCTGAAGTTGCTTATAACTGAGGAACCCAGCCTTTCAGCAGAGATGGGCCATGGGGCTACCGTGAAGCCATTCTGACCTGAGTCACCTGTGAAACATTGCCAAAGAGCTGACCATGTTCATGGGACATGGACCCATCACCATGGGTACAGGACTTCACCTGACCATGTTGTTCATGGCCATGTCTTGCATTTGAAGGGACAGTGGCAAAGGATGGCAGCAGGGAGCTGTTTGTGAAATATTCTTTTGATACCCAGCCCTGAAATCTTGGACCACTGTTGAGTGGGGCCATAAAAAGGTCCTACTTCCACCCAAAACACATTGGAAATTGGTCTCTGACCTGTCAATCACAGCATTCTCCAGAGTGCCTTGCTGGCTCCTCGTCTTCAGCCATTGCAGAGAAGCTTTATCAGCCCGGCTGCCGAAGCAGCCTTGAAGCAAAACAATAATAAAAAAAGAATCCTGTTTATTCCGTGTTGTTTACTGGATTCAAGGCTTTAGTGGTCTGTTATTTAAGCTTGCAGCCTCTGCAACAGAATTGCTGGAAGCCCTCTTCTGACACCAAGGTCTCCAACTGCAGCAGCGTCCAGACTAGCATGTCTGGGCAAGCCTTTTTGGCAGCAGTCCCCCCCAGTAAGGAAAGGAACAGTGAACATGGCTGGAAAAGGTGAAAAATGGCTTGGCTAACCAGATCTTGCTCCTGTTGCTATTTGGCTATGCTATGCCATCCAATATACTTGCTTTCTGTATCCTAAAATCTGGTTTTCCTTCCTGTTCTCCAAAACAGTTCTGAGAAAAGGCTCTTTGTTTTCCCAGGATATCAAAGAACAAAAATATTATTTTTCCTTCTTTTCACATAATCCCAAGTATTTGGATATAAGGGCTGTGAAAGGAAAAAAGAGGTGGAATTAGGAAGGATCACCCTCTAGATGTAGGGGTAACCCAGACAAGAATCACCTTACAGTTAGTCTCACCTTTGGAAGAGAAATTAGTGTGAAGAATCTGTAACCTTGCAGATATCTGTTTACCCCCCCACAAGAAATAGGGAAAGAAGTGGTAGAGAAGGTAAGTACACTTGCAGACAGAATTATCGTGACTTACACCCGGCAAAAACTAAAGCAGCAGAGAAGCCTGTTAAAAACAATAAAGTCAATTTAGTTGCTTTTTTAGGTCTGTTAACCTCCTGTGCTATCAATAAGAAAAGTCCTGGAAAATCGCCTGTTGAGTAGGTGGTATAGGAGATTGCCCTCCCCAGGAGGGAGCCTGCCTAGTAGCAGGAGCTCCGAGCCATGGCTCTGCTGTGTCACAGCTCTGCTGTCCTGCGGAAAAAGCTTTGATATCCCTGGGGCCGTATTCTTCAGTGAATATAACAGAAGCTGCCATGACAACCTCTTGTAAATAAAAGTGGATTGAAAACAAAATAGATCTGAAATCTTGTGGCTGTAAAGTAAATTTAAACTGCTCAAGAGGTCGTTTTTTCTAATTGGGCGTGGCAGGAGTGATGTCTTGCTGTCAGACGGCGCTGAGCGACGTGAAGGACTGACTGAAGAACAGGAGCCTGGCAGGAAAGCTAACAAAAGTTTGCAAAACAGACTTTGCATACACTTAATTGCAGGTTAGCAGCACTAGGAGCTGCAGTCTCTGGTGGCCTTTGTTCCTTACAGGGACGATCATAAACTGTGGTCTGCACAGAAGTTGTCTGTCTGAGGATATAATGCAGGAGTGATGGATACAAGGAGTGATGCCATTCGTTCTTCAGCCAGGGCTCTGCAGTCTCAAATGAGAAGGACTCTTCCTCATACCAACACATCACTGTATGCCTTTGGTGGAAGTTTTTTAAATGTCTCTCCAGAACTGTGTGATTTTCCAGGGCACTTATTCCAAGCACCGTAAAGCAGAGCTGGAGAGCAAGAAAGCTATCTAAGGAAGGTTTCAGTCCCAGGTTAATGGCAGAGTGAGCCTTCAATGTGTATCAGTTGGCATAAGATCAGTCAGATATGTGATAAGAGCTGGGGCTGCACCATTGGCTTGTCAAGAGTACTGTGGTGTTTTGCCGCACTTTTGGAACAGTTTTTATTTTATTTTTTTAAAGAGTTAGTGTATCATCAACTGCATCATCACATGTGCTTCTGGATGAAGAGGAACGCAAGAAAGAAATATATATCTAGTCTGTATTCTGCAGAGATACATGCAAAGAAAAAATAAGCATCTAGTATTTCCTTGCTTAACCAACAGGTTGGAATTGAGAGAGTGGTATTTGCAGCCTAGCATTTGATATATGTATTTTTTCTTTCTGTAAATGGATGCCTTTGCATATAGAATCCCGTGAAGAAGTGAAAGATGAAAAAAATCTTAGGTAGCAGCTACAATTACAGACTTTGTCACAGGACTAAAAGTACAGTTATGATCCTGTTTGAAATGTTCTCTAGCACTGTATAACAAAGAAAGGTCTCATGCTGTCCAGAGAGGTATAGCTCCAGTTATTTCTGCTTACAAGTAGGGATCTCCTGTTCTTCATGTAAAGACAGATGGAGTTAGCATACCTCCATGATATCTGAGAGTTACAAATTAAAATAATCAGCTGGGTTTGATGATACTTTTAGACTTCAGAATTTAATATATACAAGTTTTTAAGCTTGGAATTGTAACTGGGAACTGAAATTTAGCTCCTAGAAAAATAGTTGTACCTATCTACCCCCTCCTGTTTTTCAAAGTTTCTGCTCAAAAAAAGAAGTTACGGTTTTGTTCCTGGCTGTTACAGATTTTCTGAACAGCTTTTTCAACCGTGATTATTAGATATGTGTCCCCCTAAACCCAGTTTCTTACATCCAGTCTCTAGCCTTCCTAAACAGCAGGTTTTCTCCTGGTGGAGTACAACAAGTAGTAATATAGGGACGCTAATATGTGGAGCTCAAAAGAGGTTATTTCCTTGATTTATTCCATGGAAAATGACTTAGCACACATCAGATTCCAGCTTCTTCACTACTGAAGATGGGTGGAGGAAAATGTTGGTAAATCTTTTGGCTAAATTAAAATAAACATGAGGGGATATGTTTTTTTGTAACTTTCCATTAGGCTCTTAAACTTCTTCACAGGGATTCATCACTTAAGTCTTGCAGTAACATATGAAGAAGGAATAATAATAATCAATTTATTGACAATGTTTATAAATGCCATTTATGGCTAAATAATTTTTATATGGAGTATATAAGTCCTTTTGGTCTTAACTAGTTGTAAGAATAAGAAAATTAATGCAGAAGCTTTTCGTTAAATTCCTGCAGTGCCTGGTTCAGCCTCTGTCAAATCTTGATAACAGTGAAAATCTAAACCAAACAAATTTGCCTTTTCTTTTGGTTGTAAGATATTTCTTTACGTTTTTATTTGCAAATGAAGGTGATGTGAAACACAGATGTCAAAGCATGGTGATGAGGGTGACATTATATAGTTGGGTTGGCGCTTTGTAGTTTGGGCCTTTGTAGATAGTTCCAGTTGAATTTGCATAGATAGACCCAGGAGCATACTAATTTGTCATGAATACTTTGGTTTGTGGCCTACTGATTTGGGGCCAGCTTGGCCAAGCCTGGCTGCTGCTGCTTTTTTTTTTTCTTTCCAACTTGGCATGAATTACTCCCATGTGCTTCAGTTCCAGTAATTCAATATTTTGTTCCTTATTTTTGTTGTTCGTTATGTAACCAGAATATTTTCAAACATTTGTAAGGATTATGCCTGAGTTATACACATTTTTGAGCATATTTTGGCTTTAGTATGATTACACAATGTGATGTGATTAGACCTGTGGCTGCTCTGAATTCTGAAGGCAAGCAAGCCTAGCAGACTTCCCGGACGGTGCTAATTTTTAATTAAGCTCTATTTAATCTCAAATTAGGTTTACGTGAAACATTTATTTATGTTTTGAACTGTTTTAAATGGGATGCAGATGTGGTGGTAGAGAAGCACTGAATCATTACATGGAAAGGGTGATGCCTTGCATCTGGGATGTTCTGCATTGGGGAGGTATTCCTGACATTTAGATCAAGATTTGGGATCCGAAACTCAGTTCTTCAGCACACAGCATTAGGCAACCCCATGCTTTTGGTCACAGAATTACTCATTATCTACTTTTCTGATCAAACAGATGCTAAACTTGACACTAACATAATTTCCTTATGCATGTAGAAAGCAGCTCTAAAAACCCCGTGGCTGGAACACGAAGTAGCATAAACAGAACAGACGGCAGGAGGTAGAATATAATTGCAGTTTGGTTTTGTTAGTTAAAGATGAGCATGTGTGCTTTTCTTATGGCTTTGTTGTCTTTAGTCATGCAGAGTTGGGTGCCCCTCTCCAATCTGTGCAAGTGAATTGGTTATTTCCTCTCCGAGCACCGTGTCGCAGTTTTCTCCCTCTTTGTTATGTTATATGTTATATATTTTTCAGAACATTGACATATTCTCATTCAGGTTTTGTTTATTGCCATAAATACTCTTTAAACTAAGATTATGCACCCTGCTAAAGGCAAGAGAGGCCATTTGCTGAGCAAGTGGCTATATTTAAATCATAATTTCCTACGAAATTTTCTGTGGGATTTGAGTACCTCCCCTTGAGAGTTTTAGCACAGGACTTTTGGCTTTGGCTGTGCAGGTGCTTTTTCATGGTGATGTGGTGCAAGCACTGCTAAGGGCTCCCTGTTTACTTGTTACTTATATCTGCCATTGAGTTCACAGCCAAGGATAATGATCAGAGGCTGTGTTATTGCTTACCAGCAATCGCTATGGGTAAAGCAGTGGGCACTTCAGAAATAAAACCATGGGCTACAATCGTGGGATGCTCTGATGGAAGGAAGAAGACATTAATATAGGACATCAATTTTTCTTCTCTGTCCTGGCAGGATCTCAGCTCATTTGCCATGCCATTCTTGGACGGTGATGTGGAGAGCACAGACAAAAATGCTTCTCGTAAGGTAGGATATTTCCAAAGCTTCACCTTCACTGTAGTTGAGTCCTTTGGTGGTAAACACAATTTATTAGGCTTAAAAAAGGCTGGGGTTTTAATCTTTCGTGCCATAGCATTAACCTGTTGAGAGTGACGCACTAAGGCAAATATAGTGACTTTTGCAGACCTTACCATGATGGTGTTTATGCAGTATAACCTGTAAACAATCCTAACCTCTGGTGGTATTGCTTTAAATACTGCAGATGTTGTGTGTAACACTGTTGTAATTCAATGAAGTGATAATTGCATAACTGTATTTTCAGGAATATAGTTAGCTAACAAAATTTGTGGTGTTGCCACAGAAATACAGTGCCCAAATAGGTGTCTGTGGCTGTCGGTATGTTTTCCTGGAATTGCCTCCTGATGGTTGCTGTCTGGCTACAGAGGTTTTAACTGTTCAGTGTCCTTGATCTATCTGTCCTTGGTGCTGGCAAAATGAGCTGCCTTCATTTGCTGAAGCCATAGCAGTAGAGTCTTCTTGTAAACAAGGTGGAAAGGTTCCTCCTTGATGTGGGATGAACTCAAGGTTACCCTTCTGGAGGCATTGCTACAATTTGTTTTTCTTATGGCCTGCTATTAAATTAAACCAATACATTCACAGAGTTTGCTTGCTTGAAAACTATCAGGCGAGCATATTCAATGGATGACATTAGGGATGGTTATACAGCGCCTACACAGTCTTCAAAGCAATAAAAATTGTGGGTGGGATCTGTCATCTTCAGGTCCTGGCCTCATCATTTTCACAAAGTGTTGAAGTAGGAGCTGGTCTGCTAAATGTAAGCCTCCTACCCGCCAAGTTATGGGCTTGGTGAAAAGAGATAGATACTCCTCCGAACAGTAGATAACCCCAAAAGCTGATCTATAGCTACACAGCAGACCAGTTTGACTTGTGGCAATATTTACAAGGCTATGGACCTCTGTGAAGATTAAACCTGCTACAAGCCATTTGTCAAAGAATATGCAGTTATAGTTCAAGGCGGATGAAGCAATAAATATCTCCTTAGTGAAGCTAATCTGCATCTAGAACAATAATAACTTAGCTCTGTTGACAGCACGAGTTTCTACTCCTTTGCACCTCGCAGGAAAGGACAGTTGTTTAAAAAAATTCTGCAATCCATCAGTGACTGAATATGTTTATAACATTGGCCTTGCTCTTTTCTGCATTGGACCTTTTAATATTGACGTAGGAGTCACTGACGCAGAGGAACTCTGTAGATGCCAGGGAAGCTAAAATATACAGTGTTACCAAACGGTGCTTGTTTGGCGGGTTTGAATAAAGTGAACAATGTGATGTTTTTGGAAAGGCTTGTCATGCTGGAAGAAGGCAGAGGTTTCTAGCCAAAACTTGATTTTTCCATTTATCACCTCCTTTTCCCAAAGAAAGGTGAGAAAGCTGCATGAATCTCAGTCCTGAAGAAAAAAATATACCAAAGCTAATCTTGCTCATGTGTAGTATTATATGATATCATTTAATGACTTCCACTTTACCATTTATGAGGCCCTTGTTTTTCCTCTTACTGGTCTTGGGACTCTCTTTTGATGAGTGCTTGTCTTGGGGACAACTGGAAGAACATTTCAGTAGTTGCCCCTTTTTGCAGCTTCAGTGAATGCTGTTTTTTTTTCCCCAGACTTTGGTCAAGTTCTGCTTATGGAAGTGCAATTAACTTTGGAATAACTATGCAACTGGGGCTTAACATCTGAAATTGCTTTTTTAACTGGCCTTTTTGATTGAGTGTATAAGATCCAGAGTTTTTTCTAACATCATACTTGGAGCTCTGTTCAACACGTGCAACAAAGTGGTAAGAAACCACTGGCAGTCCCCAACTTCTGATAAGAAAGAGATCAACTAGCAAAATCCGTTGCCACACATCTCATCCTAAATATCATTTTCCTCAACGTGAAGGGTGGGATCTTTGCTGCTAGTGAACAATGGCTAGCATCAGACTGCAGTATTTTATTTAATTCTAACTAAACATTTGCCAGTCCCTGCTGGTGCTACATAAAGAAGTTCCCAAGTTGCTGTTCACTTTCAACTGAGATGGTTTTTCTTTGTTCAAGTTTGAAATCACAGTGTGATGTGTAACTTTTATATGTTAAAAGTCAGTATTTCATCACTAGCATGGCTTTTCGATTCACCAGTCGTGTTGGAGATGATTGACAATTCATCAGGGATGTCTCTCTTCCTGCACTTAGCGCTCTGTCGCCTGGGCTATAGATCAAGGTAGAGAAGGTTCACAACCTGTCTGTCCAATCTCCCATTAATTTAACTCTCCTGTTCTTTGTGAAAGGCTTTTAGAAACTGAATTAACATTTTTCACATAGATTCTCTGCACTTTACCATGCAAGTGTCTCTCAATCTCAACAGTTCTCATTACACCACGAGGAAACTCAAGCGCAGAATTATTTGTTCAGGTTCACATAGGAATTTTTTGGCAGCAGTGCGAATGTGACACACATTTCCTGAAGTTTAGCCTTAGTCACTTCTCATTAACATGGCTACTATTATAAACGATGTATTCTTCTTTCCTTTGTGACTGATGGCAGGAAGGGAATAGGGATGGTTTTCACCTTCCTCTGCTGAAGACAGAGAATATAATATTCTGAGGAGTTGCATAGAAGTTTTTGGCGTGACATAATGAAGAAAGGTAGCTCTTGTGCCTGTGGCAGGTATTCTGGCACTTCTTATTGCCTGACAAAGTGCCTTAATACTTGTGCTGGTAGCTTTGTCTAAAGCAACTGGTACTGCTGTTTGCCCCATGCTCAAAGCTAGAACTCTCCAGAAATGGCTTGAATCCTTCTTGCAGAGACACCTTAGAGGATCATTAAATACAGCAGTATAGACAAGGATAACCGGGAGCTGAGAAGCAGTTAGATTTACTGGATTTCCTCGGTCTGGGAAAAGACAGTGGAAGAGGGGCAGTTTAGATGCCTGAAACATCATGAATGATGTGGAGCATCATTCAGAAAATAATTCTGGTACGGTGTGGCAGGGCAGCAGTCGGGGATGAGTGCCCCTCTGCACCCAAATGGCTCTATCCGTTTTAGAGATCTTAGCACCTTGAATGCTTATAGATCCTTCATCTAAAATGTAGGTTAAAGGATAAGATGTGGAAATTATAGGAAACCGATAGCCATTGCTTTCAGCTGAAAGCCCAAGGTTGTGAATGATTAGAGAGAAGAAAATGGCACAAGAAGAAAATTGTCCTTGGGGAGGCAGCTAGCAAATTATATATGGAGGAGGGAAGAGGAGGAAGAAGAGAAGTTTGAAGAATAATATTGATCCATTCCTTTATGGAAATAATAGAATTGTCATAAAAATATAGAAGAAAGCTTGGAAGTGTGCATTAAAAGTTCTTTTCTCTACATCGGGAAAAAGCTGGTGAGATGTTTATCTTAGATGATAATGGTGACTGTCATATTAATGACTGAAGTGTATTTAAAGCAGAAGATGCTAAAACTAGACATTTAAAAATTAAATCTAAACAACTCTGATAAAGCACCCTTGAATGCATTGGCACAGCTTTCTCTGACTAGTGCTGATTTTGAATAAATCTTAGAGCAGAGATGGAGTTCCAAAAGACTGCAAAAAAAAGGAATTAATTACTGTGTTAATATTTACAATGTTTGCAATTAGGATAATTTACAGGTTTGTCAGTCTAACATTAGTCCTGGGCAAAACAATGAAATATCTCCTGTTGGATAGTTAATGATGCTATTATAATAGACTCATTTGGATTGGAAATAATGGTAAACAGTTCTTATTGATCAAATGTGGGGTTTTCAATGAATTATAAATTTGGTTGAAAAATGTTCTAGTGTCGGCATCATGTATATAAAAAAGTAGCATGACATTTTGATTTAAGAAACTGGAATGATACTGAATAAACGTGGAGCCTATTAAATGAATAAAAAACTGGCTGATAAAATAAATTGAGACTCATCAGTGGAAAATTTTGTTTCTAGGCAGACAAAAGATTCTGTTGCTATACTATATCATACTTTATCAGTGACTTGAAAGAAATACAGACTCATTACTGATACAATTTGTAATTCATACAAAAGTGGGGGAAGAGTGTGGTAAATTCTGAGCAGGAAACTCTCCAGTGCAGAACGACCTGAATCACCTAAAACACATTTTGCAAACAAACAGCCCATTTCAGTTTGGCCAAATTGCGATCGGTTACACCTAGGAGCAAATAATGCAGACTTTATTTTTGGGAAGTCTTAAACAAAGCTTTGATTAGAATAGCTGTAGGTAATCAGCTGTACATGGATTCTGGATGTGACATGGTGGTTAATGAATTAGTTTGGGTTTTGGATGTGTGAACAAAGGAACAGGGTGAAAAGTAGGGGTTTTGTTACGACTGCATTTGGCACTGACTCGCAGTTCTGCTATCAGTAATGCAGGAAAGTGTTGATGAATTAGGATCAGAAAACATCCAAGGAGTGACTCTGATATTGAAGGACTTTGAGGATCACTTTGTCCTGCTTCAGGTCCCAGCATTGTTTTTATTTTGTCCAGTGACTCATGGGAACTGCACGAGCAACCCCTGGAACAGGGAGGAGACGCAAAAAATATGCCATTTTTAGCCCCCCCTTCACTGGATAATAAGTCTCCTTTTGACTGATTTTTTCCCAGTCTTTCAATTATCCATTTCTTTATGAGCAGTGAAGATGGGGAGCGTGTCCTGGATGGTGCCACAGCCTTGGCATGGGGCACCTGCAGTGGATGCAGTGAGTCTCAGGCCAAGGACACGTGTGCCAACTGCTGCACTGCCATGTGCATGGCTCCTTCCCATCCGCTGCTTTAAAATAAATCCAGTTAAGGGTTAGGAAGTGGAGTGGGAGCCAGCCCTGCTTTCACCTTTCCTCAAGCCTTCTTCTGCCTTTGAGCAGTCCTGCTCGCTGCTGGAAACCTAAACCCAACTGTCCGTACAGCAATGCAGGGCTCTCAGAGCCTGCCAGAGCCGCCAGCCACATCCCATTGTGTTTTAATTTGGGGAAGTGTCATTGTACTTTAGTTTTGGGAAGTGACATCTCTGATCCCGTAAAATATGTTGTCATCTCAATTGTTACTGCTCATGCAGAACCAAGGGAACTAACAGTGGTGAATGTGACCACATGGTGCCTGGGAGAGTAAGTCCTTCATTACCTTTCAGTCTAATGAAGTCAGCTCTTGTGTTTCTGTGAGCTCTTTTATTCCAGCAGAATGAGAGAATCATCCAATTAACTTTATCAAAGGGCTTTTTTATTGGGATTCGGTGGAAGGGCAGGAAACAAGTGCAGACATCTATCTGGTGTATTGTCTCTAATTGTGTTTACTGTCCCTGTCAAGGATGGTGGGAGGCGATTCCTTTTCTGTTACTCACCTTTCAAAAATTTTTTTAAGTGAAGAGGCAAAATAAAGGTCAAATAACTCACTGTTGTAAAAGCAAACAGAACTCAAATACTTCATAAATGTCCTAACTATTCGGAGTTGGAGAAAAAAGGAACTGAGCTTGGGAGCATTTAATAACTCACTTAAATTCAGAAGCATTTGAAAGGCTGTTTAGCCATTCATATTCCAGACAGGTTATTTTTTCAGACTGTTCTGAAAAATGAATCTCAATTCATCAGAAACTGAACCAGAGCCAGAGATTTTTCAGGGAGGGCATCCTCTGGGGATGACTCTATGCCCAGGAAAGGACCTGTTGCTGGAGCACGCTGGCAGGGGAGCAGAGATGGCTGCGAAGAGGTGCTGTGACAGGGACACAGGCAGTGCCTGGGTTTTCTCTGCCTGTTTGTGGCCAGGGTCTTCTCAGCACAGCTTGTTCATTTTTCTGACCACGTCGCTTTGGCTGGACGATTCTCTCCGTGCAGTTAAGTGGTCCTTAAATTCTAGGTTGGGAACAGAAATGGCTTCTTAGAGAGGACTTTATTTGGTAAAACAGAGGGATCAGGTTTTCGATACAAAGCATGGGAAAGAAAATGACAGCACTGGGAAAATTTCTGCCTGTGAGTGAAAAGAGGCATGACTGAGATGGAGACTAGTTTGTGGTGAAGTATGAATAGTTTGGTCTCCTAGCGCATTGCATTGGGGATTATCATGCAGTAGTGCTTAAATGTAGTGCACTTTAATCTTTCTTGTGAAATAGATCAAGAATTGTGAGTCAGGTAAGAAAACAGTTGAAGGGAAGATGGCAGGGTGGTATTGAAAGGACAACTGTTGGGTGGAGGGACAGAACTGGCAGGGTTTCCCCAAGCTCAGTCCTTGGACTGATCTTTGCTAGTAAGGCTGAGATGAAAAATAGAAGCATACTAACCAAATTTGTTGATGATGAAAGAGAGGCAGTTTTTTGTCATAGGAAAGGACCTTATACAAGAAGACCTGGTTGACCTTCAGGATGGATAATTCTTAACAGCACAAGATACAAGGTTGTTCATTTGGGATATGTCAACAATATCAGTAGATAAAAGAGGTCGGGAACCGTTCTCTTGGCCCAGACATGAAGGGCTTGGGCACAGTCCTGTTGCAGAGACAGACTGCTGCACCTACTAGGGCAGGGTGGCCGCATGCAATCTAGGACTGTCCCTGGCTTGTGCTCTCCCCAAGCCCAGGCAGCATCTGGGGAGTGCTTACAGCACAGACTAAAACCCCATCAGATGGTGAGTGAGCAAGGAAGCCGTAAGGAAAACTGCTTGATGGTTTGAGCCTGTGTCCAGCTGTTTCATTCACTGATATGGGGTACTCTGGGACTGATAGTGGTTTATGTTGGGAATTTGCCATGTAGGGGTTTGCCTGTTGAAAATGAAGATGTGGGTCTGTTGGTCCATCACAGGATGGCTCTGAGCCATTAATGTTCATAGCTAGGAGAAAGGAAGAAGAGATTAGGAAGAGAGAAAGATTCCCACATCCAGGTGAAATGACAGGGGCAGCTTTCAGGATGCTATTTCTTGTGTTGAAATCTTCCAGAGCTGCCCAGCTCGGGGCAAGTGGCAAGCTATCACTTTACGTTTCATTCAAAAAATTGAAAGTAAGTCTGCTTGATGCCAAGCACTGTAAGACATGTCTTATTTTGTTGCTTTATTTTCAACAGCAGCCAGTTCTGGATGTATTTTAGGAGCCTGCCTAAGATCATTTGGTGTATACAACAGAGCAAAGTCTCTCCCTGGTCTCCAGCTGAGGATCCTTTTGTGCTCTGAAGCATGAAAACTGACAGTCTTACAGCATTTTAGGATGTATTTACTTATTGCTATGCAAGTAACCAGTTTGGCCTTGAACAAGTGGAGTCAGTCGCTAGGAAGAGCACATCTGATGTAGCACGAGGCTCTGCTTGGTTGCTTAACCTCACCGGGGAGCACATTGCTGTAGGCTGAGTGTAGGGTTGCACTGGCACTATTACCGAGCTGCTAATTTAGCCCTGTTCCCGCTGCACTGTTCTCTGCAGACATACGGTCAGGAGCCGACATTTCTCTCCAACATAGCCAGTTTTAAGGTTTAAGGAGTGCAAAGTTAGGCATAGAGCTCACAGATCCCATACATGCTCTGCACAAAGCCAACACAGGGAATGTTTTGTTGTTGGTTGGTTGGTTTTTTTTTTTTTAAATTAGGTGAACAGTCCTCATACTTAGAGGAAATTTTCAATTTGTTTGATTAGACTTCATTTGTGCATTGATTTGTATTGTACTTGCATTGTGTGTTTGGATTCCGTATCTCCAAAAGGCCAATTATCCAGTCAGGGTCAAATGAGCCATATCACCATGTACATTTATTAGGTGTGTTTCATATTTCTGCCCATTCTCACTTTACTGCTTTTCCTGGACTAACACAAACTGATGTACGAGAGTTATTAACATGAGAAACCAGGATGCAATCCCTTTTTTTTTTTTTTTTTGCTGCTACAGCTCAGCTGGGGGAATAGTTATCTTTCCAAAGCACACGTGGGAGTTTTGTGCCCACCCGCCTGTCATAGCTTCAGGAAATGAGTCCAAAAAGCATGAAGAGCAGGCTGATGATCCATCTAGCTGTGTAACCTGCCCCCAGCACCACTGCTGGAGTCGTCACACTGAGTCTACATAGGCTGGTGGGGTTTATTCCACAGCAGAGATTCTTCCGCGTTCCCAGCTGAAGCATGACTTTTATATACGCTGTGATAACTCTTGCTGCTGATGATTTTACTCATAGAAGCACCTAATGATCTTTTAAAACTCGCAATCCATTAGCCTCAGATAGTATTCTAAGAAATTATCTAGGAAAATCTAAGACAAAATCTAAAATATCTAAGAAACAATCCTGTTGTAATTCCCAAAGCAAAATCACAGGTATTTATCCTTTTTATTGATGGTGGGTGTAACCTGTGTATAAGTAACGTGTGGAGCTGCTGGGGAAGAATTTGATGTAGTAATTTCCTTTAATTTAGTAGCATGCACATGTGTATTTAGCAGCGTGCCCTTGGTGCTCCGACAATTAACTAATTCGTCTGCCTGGTGCGATGGAGAGAAAGCAACTGGTTGTGATTGCAATAAATAAAAATATCCCACTGCTTCTGCTCAGAATTTGAGAACCATTTGCCTTCATGTCTGACTTGTGTGTACAAGGGAATACTGATCTTTTTTGACAAATTGTTGCTTGACATTTTACATTTCTAGAACTGCTTTAGCACACGAGGATACCATAGTCTTTTAAAAGTGTCCCCTATCAGTGTGTTGTTATAACCAAACAACCATGTAAAAAAGATAACATGAAATATTAAGGGTGGGACCACAATGACATCCTTCTCTTAGCTTTACAAATGTCATGGCTTGTCACTTCAGGAAAAATTGTAATGGAATTACCATCCTGGAAACAGTCCTAAATTACAGTAGTAGTGGCAGATTTGTATTATGATTAAAATGAACTTGAAATTATTCTTACTCCCCACTTGCAGGCAGTAGATTTGGCAACAGACCTCTTTAAATTGCAGTGCAAAAGGAGGTGCCGTTGCGCTACTTGGTTGTTTCCTGGACCATGTAGTTGTGAAGAGAACAACGTATAAGTAGTCTCAGATGATTTACAGATGATATTTTAGTAAAGTTAATGAGCTTTTATGAAAAAGCTACCACTTTGGGACTCTTTACCCATGACAAAAGTGTTATTTGTTTATTAATTTACTTATAGCGTGGTTATTATTCCAGGTCTCAGTTGAGAGATTGTGCCCTATTATTCTTGGTAAATACTCACTGGGAGACGGTCTCTGTGCCAGAGGACTTAGAGTGGGAACAAAGGAGATATGGTCCTCATGGCAGAATAGACATGTGATACGAAATGAGTTTTCAAGATTGCACAGAATCTGTGACAGAGCTGGGAGGCAAACCTGAGGCTCAGGCCACTGCATTAAGCTTGAAAAACTATTTTTTTCTTCTCTGATGAATACTGTTGGAGTGTTTGGTACCCAGTGCTTCAGTTAGAACTAATTTATCCTTTCCAAAAATTTCCCCTTGAGGGCAACTGCTCCTCTAATTCTTCTGCAAAAGGGCAAGTATATTTTTGAGATATTTTTGTCCATGCTGTCAAAATAAGTCTGCAGGTACAAAAAGCAGTTGTGCGTCCTGCCAGACATCTTTGTGCTGTGCAGAGGAGCACAGAGCAGAATTCATCGGGTGTCCAGGGCTGTGTTGTGCTGGTGCGTCTCCGTGCCCCTCCTAGTGACCCACGCTATTTGTGTCCATCTCCAGACCAAATGCCACTTGCCTTTTAGGTTAGAAACCTTTCCAAATGGGAGACCACACTCTCTTCAGGTCCTTCTGCAGTTCCCACGGAGCAGGACCCATTCCAGCCCTGTCCCATCCCAAGTGGAAAGAGGAGCTCGTCCAAAGTGCATATGCAAGAGACAGAAAGGATTACGAGAAGTGGGATACTGTGTTATGGAGGGAGTAACTATTTGGCCATTGTGCTGCTCATACAGATTTCTACAAGTGTTTTGGAATTGTGGCTAAACATTATTTTGAAAAGGGAGTTAATTGCATATGCGTTTTAAACTCAGCTGACCATTTTTAGCTGGATTCATATACACAAGCCCTTCACTGACCCAATGGAGGGCATACGTACCTATGAAGCTTTCATTCTTCTCTTCTTTCATCTAAGTCATCCTAATAAAAGATGCTATTTTCCCTACAGTGACTCCCATGGCAACAATGCCCATACCTAACTAGACTGACACACATCGGATGGCATCTTCACGGGTAGAAGTTGCTGTCTGCTTCATCCCTCCTGGTTCATGTTGCATAATTGGGAAGAGAGGAGCAGGCGTGCAAAGGGCTTGAAACTCAGCAGCACCCCGTGCCCATGGGCACAAATGCCATGGCCTTTGCTTATGCGTTCCCTGGACTCCTGAAACCCACTGCTGCCTTTTGCCAGGAACAGACCCCTTCATTCATGAGAAATACCCCCAGCTAAAAAAGCAGCCTCGTACCCACAGAAGTACTTTGTGCATCCAGAAGGAAATAAATTCTACATATAGCCCAGGCACAGGCAAATCCCACAGAGGTTTTGGGTCAGCTTCTGTTAATTGTATGTAGGGAGAATTTAATCTTTGCTCCTTTTGTTTGTTTGCTTTTCTGGATTTTTATTCCCCCTTGCTGGGCGAGCCCACACAGTGCAGTGCTGTGTTGTGCACAGATATCCATGCTAGCTGGAAAGCCAACACAGGTCCCAAAAGAGATACAGCTGTTAGAAAGGTCGTACCCAAGCTTGGGGATGGGGTAGTTAGGAGGAACGTCATCACTCTAAAATGGTTCCTCTATTTTTGGGACTGGAGTTGCACTCCCACAGTTGTGGCTGTGGCCAGTGTCAGAGACCTGTCAGGCACTTGGGAACTTGTGCACTGTGCTGTGTCACATCGTGCGATGGAGTTAAGTACTGTAGATGGGTGCTTAAATTTGGGACGAAGACTTTGGGGTGCTGTGTTTCCTCAATGCCAATCATTCATTGCCTTAAATAAATTCATTGCCAGTCATCTTTCATTTGTCTGGGGAAGGAAGAGGGATGTGTGGCAAATAAAAGCAGTAAAGAAAATCCTGTATTATATGTGTGATAATAAAATGTATGCACACGTGTTGAAATTTTTTGTGGAATTCAGGGTGTCTTTAAGAGCAAGGGGCAGCATGGAGCCCAGAAAGGTGGCACACACGCATCTGCGTGTGAGTGCAGGCAGGCGCTGGGGTAGGTGAGGTCTGGCTAATCCACCGCCTGAATAAACAGGAGTTGACTGTGTTGAGACAAGTTCAGAGATCCTGATGGCCTGAGCTGAACTGAATTAATGGTGAGTTTTCTTTTTTCTTCCTTTTTCTCTCCTCCTTAGGTGGAAGAAAGCTACTCTGCCGGCAGTCCTTCAAAAGGCCTTTTCTCAAAAGGGCTCCAGAACCGACCTTCCAGCCCTGTTTCTGCCCCTGTGAGATCCAAACATAGCCCCGGCTCACCCAAAACAGTGTTCCCCTTCCCCTACCAGGAGTCTCCCCCACGTTCCCCACGCCGAATGAGCTTCAGTGGGATCTTCAGGTCCTCCTCCAAAGAGTCTTCCCCTAATTCTAACCCGTCTACCTCTCCTGGGGGCATCAAGTTTTTCTCCAGATCAAGAAAAAGTAAGAAATTCCTCATGTTATTTCAGGAAGATACACGGTACCTCTGGGCTTGGCCCATTCTTTACCTGCGGTAGTGAAGTAAGTGCAGATGAGGCATGTGCTAATTGTTCGTTATCGCTTTCACTGACCATGTGTTTTGGGTTTTTGACATGCTGGCCATTAGGATATGACCTCTGCAGAGCCACGGATACCTACGCAGGGCTGAGGAGGGAAATCATGCTTCAAAGCTTTGCTTAGAAATCCTGCATCCATGTTAGTGGGAGTTTTCTGGGTGGTTTCACCGAGGCGGGTTGGACATCAGTGCTGGGGCTCGAGAACAGCTGAAGATATTTGTGGGGTTTGTGGTGGAGGTGGGCACAGAAAGGACATCATCTCAGGGGCTAAGGGAGGCTCATTTCTGTAGACTCCATAGAGAATTTGAGCTGTTTTTTTAATTGTTATTTCTTTGCCCTATTGTAGAGGGGGAAAGAGACTTTTACTGGATAGAAGTAAATGATGTGTGTTTCCAACAAACGACCATTAAGGGAGTGTTTGAGCTGTTCTGCCAGAATATGAAAGGCATCATAGACCTCCATGGTTCAGAGCACTTGCCTGCGTTATATCGGGCACAAATTTTACCTCTTCAGCAGCCTGTGGGCTAACACACCATTAGGGCTCAGAAATGAGCAGGACTGAGAAAAGGCTTAGATTCTAAATCTTTCTTGCTTAATAAAGGCTCCCAGTGCTGGTCTACAAACCAAACCTGGTCTACCCAAGGGGTTAGTGGCTGTAGGAAGGGGACAGAGTTACATGGGAAAGAGAGGAATAATATCTTGCCACTGGGTGTGCTGGATTGTCAGACCACAGCAAGCTTTCCTTCTGTGAACAGAAGAAATAATGATGAATTGTTGTTAAATCTTCTGTGGCAACGTAGGTACAGAATTAGTGACGCATATACCTACATTTGGCTATATGTTTCCTGCAATGTATTGATAGCTTTCAGTGACTTTTAAATAGTATAGAGGGACCTTCTTGTTTTTCTTCATCAGAATTTCCCTTGAAAATGTCAGTTTTAATCAGAACAAGTAATTTCATAGTGACTTTTGTGCACAAGAACACAGCTATACAAACCCATATAGGATTTTTCTTTATGTTTATGAGAAGTTCTGCTACAGCTTAATTGAAATGGCATCTTTTCCAGTCCTTGCCTCTCTAAAACACCTTCAAGGAGCTTGGAAGTAGGAGAGTCAGTGTTCCTGAAGTAGACTCCAAGCATCATTTCTATTCAAGGACATTTGTTCTTCTCTGCTTAAAGTTCAAGTCTGCTTTTTATGCTCCCCTCTTTTTCAAGCCTCACAATAATTGAAGTCCATTTAAGCTCTTTTTGCTAGTCCACATAGGTTTAAATATTGCATAGACAATATGCTGCTGATTGAGTACACAGAGAAAGGCTCGCAGCTGCATGAATAACAGCAATATACACTGTATAGAAAAGACATCGTGTGACTTTTTAATCAAGTTATCCAAGCAAACAGCACTGTTTAAGTCCTAGCTAGGTACAACAGAATATTAAATAAAGGAATCTTCCAGCAGTCAGCAAAATCCTTTTGATAAGGTCACATCACTGTCGCAGAAACAGGCTTGGAATGGGGCCATGCTATTTTTGAGCTAACAGAAGATACCCATGACCCTGCTGCTCCAGAGAGGGTTGCAGGAACTGTGCTGGGCTTGGGTGTTCGTGGTCTTTCGTTCTTAAGGCAGGAGGGACAGCCTCTTGGAAAGGGTGTGATGATTAAAATTGGTGTTTAAATTGATAGCTCTTCCCATTCTGCAGCTTTTTGCAAAAAAACCCATTTCCTAACACATGCTTTAACATCGTTTAGCTCTCTTACTAATGCAGATACATACCCTTCACTACCACATTAAAGTAGATTTTATTCAGAAAGTGCTAAACAGGAGTCAGTAATGAATTACACTCTTAGGGTTTACTATATTTAATTAAATTTTCAAGACTTCAGGAAATATATGGGTTAGCATTTCTGTTGTATTATGTAGTTTTTCACAAGCAAAGCTTTTGCATTCTGCTACTTTGCAAATAAAGAATGAGCCTATGTATTACAAAACACTAAGTTAATTGGTTACATCCCACTCAAAACAAAGTCTCTGTGGCTTGAACAGCATTTCCTGAGTGACAAGACTTCTCAGAGACTCCTCAGACCAGATATTTCAGACCTTTGCACAGATGTTGTGCTGAAGAGCTCTCAGAAGATCTAAACCAGCACGTGGCTCCACATTTCTGAAGGTGCATAAATGCTTCACTGCTCAAAATTGTCACAGCCTGCGTGATTAAAATCCCATTTCTGCAAGCAGCTTGGAATACCTGTGTTAAAAGTGAATGGGACTTAGGTTGCTTTATCAGTTCTGAAACTGTGAGTGCATTGAAATCGGATGGGCTTGCCGTGCTTGCCTGCCTTTACAGCCCTGCTGGTGCTGGGTTAATAGTATTAAAATGAAAACTAACTGTGTGCTGGGCTGCACTAGGAGGAGCATCACCAGCTCAAGTGTCAAGGGAGACGATCTTCCCCCTCTGCTCAACACTGGTGAGACACATCTGCAGTGCTGGGTCCAGTTCTGGGCTTCCCAGTACAAGAGAGACAGGGACATACTGGTCCAGCTGTTGGTCAGGGGCTGGGGCATGTGGTGTAGGGCAAAGAAGAAGGAGGAGAAGACCTTTTTGCTGTCTTCAGTTACCAAATGGGGTTATGGAGAAGGCAGTGCTGAGCATCTCAGGGATGCCCAGCGAAAGGGCAGGAGGCAGCAAGGGAAACTCCGGGCAGGTATAAGAAAAATGTTCTTGGTGGGGGTGATATGGCATTGGAGTGGGGGCACAGAGGTACTGTGAAATTGCTGCCCTTGCAGATTTTAATAAGTCGACTGGACAAGGCTCTGAGCACCACAGTTTAAAGTTGAAGCCCTGCTTTGAGCAGAGGTTGGACCAGAGACTTCCAGAGGTCCTTCCCAGCCTCGGCTGTTCTGGAAAACTCTGCACTGGAGCCTTTCCTTCAGATTTATAGCAAATCTATATTTTATCCAGGCAATCTGCAATTAAAAAAAAAAAGCACCAGGTAAGAGTTCACAAGAGTTTGGGGGCTTTTTGTTCCCCACTTTATCTGAAATGAGTCCATGCTGTACTTCTTTCCCTATCATTATGGAGCAGTATGTGGGGGAAGTATATGCTGTCTTTGTTTTAAATAACATACCCTGTCTTCCCTCTACTTCCTCCTCCCACACATTGTTCAAAACACAGACTAACCTGTTACTCTGCATATTCCTTGTTTTTCTTGGAAGGAACTTCTTCCTAGCTTGTTTTCATTTTAAAGGCTATGTGTGGTATTCACAGCTCTTTCTTTCCCATGTAGTTGCTCTTTTCCCAGCTGTCATTTTGCCTTTTGAATACAAGCAGTTTAGGAAGGGTATTAATGGTTAGGGTAGGATGATATTAAAACAGAAAGTGATTTGCAGACATGAGGCTTAAAACATTTTCCACTTAAGGCTGGGAGTTTAAAGCTTTTGCTCATCTTTAATATTGTATCACTTGTTTTGGCAATAGCCAAAAGCTTGTCTTTGTGTCTTTTCCCTTTGGTTACCCTGGTTCAGCATCTGGTCATAACCCCATGGCTCTGATCTGACACCAGATTTGCCTTGAAAGGAAATATACGTTCCCACAGCGTATACTTGGCTGCCAGCCAGTTCAGGTATTTTGTAAGTACAGCTTCGAAACAGTAAACTGCTGGATGTGGGTTCACATCCAGCATCCCACCTTTGAAAAGCCAACAAATGCACCTCAGGCCCCTCCTGGCAGAGGCTCTACGGGGACTTTGTTTGGGTGAGGTGTGTGCTTGGCCACCAGCACAGCCCCTTTGGTTCAGGAAGTTCACTGCAGAAAAGTCCAAGACAGCTCTTTGCGTGTTGGGTTTCTGTACAAGTGCTTTGAAGTTTAATTCTCAGCTTTTTAATTTCTTTTTTGTCTGAGAATTTCTTTACAACAGCACTGTTAGACCGATAATGAAAACTGAATATGGATTTGGGATTAATTAAGCTTGGCTTCGAGGTGGTGCAGATGACTTGCTGACGCTGCTCCCCCACACTATGAAGCTTGGTAGATGCAGTCCTACCCAGCACTGCCCACCTTACACCTCCCAAAGCCAGGCGCCTTCTGCAAGCGGAGACTTGGCTCTATGAGATGTGGAGCTCAGTACCTGGGCTTTACCCATCAGCGTGGGCATGTGAGCAGCCGTGGAACATTGAGCAATTACATTTTAATTATTCATAGATGATTGGATATGAAAAAGTGAGTAAATTGGAGTGACCTGTAGCTAGCAGGAGGCTTCTACAGACACTGATTTCCTAGATGTTTTTCAGGGACAACAGGAACAAAGGGTGAGTGAAGAGGTGCAAGTTGAAGTTTGAGGTGCTGTGAAAAGTTAATTCAAAATTGGCATTGTGGAACTGCTTCACAGTTTGTCTTAGGTTTGCTCAAAACTTCATGAATTGCTCTTACGAGGAACAACTTGGAACCTGGTGCTCTAAGATGTTATTGGGTCTTGGCTGCGATGGGAGTGCACTTCTCTTGTGTACAAGTTTACATGAGCAGGTATAATGCTAGAAGAAAGAAGAAGTGGCACAAATTTACTCTCAGTAAAGCAAACTGAGGTGATCCAAAGTAAACGCAGGAGGATGACCTGCACTGGGGGAAAACACAACTCAGATTACGCAATTTAGATTACACTTTTCCATGGTCTTGCATGAGCTCTCCCTTCAGAGACAATACATATACAAATAAATGAGGAAGGCTTTATTTTACTGAGTGGAAATTAGGGAGCTACCCCTGCAGATAGGCTAAAATGAAGTACCCTGAATAGTTTATTAAAAGTACAAGGTTGTATGACATTTAAGCCGTTAAAATTTAGCTTTTTCCATGGGGCCGAATGCCCTGTTTGAAGGACAGCAGGGCATTTTCCAGTCCTGCTTCCCCCTCCAAAAACATCAGTTCAAGTAACAGCGATACTCATGACACATTGATGGTGCTGCCAGTTTTAACAGCAAAGGAAATCAATTAAAAGGTTTCCACTGACCTAAAGCTTTGGGCTGTGGTGGATGGGATCCAAAGATAAATTTAGCTCAGAATTAAAGGTTGTTTGCAAAACTTTGAATCGAAAATTAGGCAGCTTTCAAACACCTTGAAGCTGGTGGTCAGTTTTGAATCACAGTAAATTTGCACTATATTTGAGGCAGGAAATGTTTTTCAGTGTAAATTTTTAATTTTCTGCCTTCTCTTAGTAATTTTTCTCCGTTTGAAATTCAATACTATTAACTGTGGTGCCTAAAATAATCCATAAGGAGGGCTCCTGGTGCTCTAATAATAGAGGACCAGATAGTATTTTTGTCAGAAGACTGCGAGATGCAATACAGAAAGGTTGTCATATATTTTATTCGTTCTAATAATTTATTTTCTTGGAGAACATCTTGTGGTTAGACTATGGCCTCTATAAGAAAAGCTTATGACTGTACTGCTTTTTACCCATAGATGGAGCAAGTAGCTCTCATTTCCAATACCTCAGGGAAGAAATGGGGAAAATCCTGCAGGGTTTCATGTTGCCACATTCAGCTCTGCTCCCTTGAAGGCCTCCTGGCTGTGGCTGATCTCTGCTAAAGGTTTTCTTCGAGCTTTAAACTGAAATTCATTTCCTCCCAAGATTTTCCTCCGTATTTGTGACATTTAGGTAATAACTTGCAGTGAAGTGGGGTTTAGTCCAAGACAGGCTGTTGTGGAGGTTTGGCAGCCAGGAGCAAGCATTTTATGTACCATTGGCTCAAGCTATTGCCCACTGTTACTCTTTAGGAATACCTTCCCGTGACACTCAGCACCGTGCGATGGGTTGTCCTCCCCCATGCCAGCTGCTGGAATCTATATTTGGATTTTTCTTTGCTAAATCAATAAATTCGTCCCATAGTCTTGGACCCTTCCAGTCTTTGGACCACAACTGTAGAGAACCATCAATTATAACCTGCATCGGGATGCTGGATAGCTGAGGCCACTTTCGTCTTCAGTTTTTCATCTGTGTTCACAGTTCCCCTGCCTTCTGAATGGGCAGGAGGGTGGGATGCTGGAGGGAAAGGCCATGGGGCAGCTTTGTTTTCTGGCTGTGACTACCCTCGCCATGCAGGATGAGGGGAGCAGGTTGTGGAAGGACGGGGCTGCTCAGTCCACGTTCACCTTGGGAGGGTGGCGTAGGCTCTTCCACCGTCATCCCATAAAACCTAGGAAAGGAGCAGAGCCATTTGTCTTGCTTTGTTTTCCAGTACTGCTGTGCAAAAACATCTAATCATAATTTTTCAAGCTTGCTTTGCCCGGAGAGGCAGACAGAGGGACCGACACTGTTCATTTCGGTCTCGTCTACACTAGAAAAATGACTTTTTGCAGACAACGTGTCAGCAGGGCTGCAGCCAAGCTGGTGCCACACACAGCTTTGCATGGCCAAAGACCAGCTACGTTCAGCACTGTTCCTCCTACCAGTTACTGACATCTGCTGTCAGCAGCATATGATTTTTCTGGTTAAAATGTGCCTGTGGTGACTGGTCTTAGTTTATGTGGAGATATCTTTCAATGTGCTTCCCATTTCATCTTAGTTTCCTATGGCCAGTGTTATCTGCGTAGGTAGAGTAGATCCAGTATGCTTTTATATTCTTTACCACTCTTTCTAGGCAAGAAGGATTTTTCAGACTGTCTTCAAATTGGTAATGATTTAGATGCAATGATGCAAAAAAAAAGGGAAGTTTTCAGTCTCTAACTTTCATCTGTAAGGTATGGGACAGACCTGTGACCAGATTGATTCCCATCTTCTATCTCTTTCCTGGGATTTAGACTATGGAACATGCTAAAAATGATCAGACTTTTAAATAATAACCAAGTTATTATTTCTCACCATGTATAGGCAAGACCTTAGTGCATGCAGGGGAAATAGAAACTACAGTTTGAACATCTCCAAAGGTTGATGAACTCTGGTGGCCTTTCACTGCTGGTCCCCTTTGTGTCCTTTGATAAGAGAGGTCTGCAGGGCAGTGCTCATGTGTAGGTGACTTTGTTCCCCCACAGGTAGTAATGTAAGCAACAGTAAAGCTAAAGAGAGTTTTGAAGTTTCAAGCTGTCTAATCACAGGAAACCGTTTGGAAATAAGTTGGGGCATTTTTTTTGTGGTTGTGGGTTGCTTTTTTTTAAACTATCTGTAGTTTAAAAATCCAGGAATACATGTAGGAGTAGATTTTCAAACATATTTATGTGTCTATTTTCCATTTACATCAACCATTTCAGAATTTGGTCCCTAAGCAAGTATTTGGTTATACGTGCTGGAGAACTCCCGTTTATTTTATTAGGTTTGTTCACACATTTAATGTTAAGTACATTGCTTTATCTGAATCTTAGAGAATGCTTGTCATGATCCCATTGAAAATGCTTTCAGCATCCGAACTCTTTTGATATGTGGTTAGAGTCTGAAGTATTATTAATCACTTAAGGTATCAGATCCAAGCTTTACAGATACCATGGGTTCTCAGCTTCTTAGATAAAGTCCATGGAAAATGCCTCAGAAATGGGCTGAATAAACATGATAAATGTTGAATCAATCAGATTTCTGATCTGCAAAATTATAGAATGAAAGAACCTGATCACAAGACAGAAAAATGCATGGTTTGGAGAATATGGTATGTGTAGTAGAGTAAGTAAAGTACAGTTAAATCCCAGGCTCAGTCCAGCAGCCTATAGGTCTTATGTAGCCCTTGTTGGGTCAGTGTGAGTTTTGACAGAGCTTGGACTGAATGAAAATGTTGATTTTAAAAAGAAAATAAAACCATAATAAAGATGGTAAATTGTTATGCATTGTGAGGGTCAACAGGGTGAGGTGTTGACCACTCCTGTGTCTCAATTTATGGCCTTCGTGGAAACGAGCCTTTGCTTTATGCAACCTTTGGGGCTGTGAAAGCATCTCGAAGGAAACCCTCAGTGGTAACTGGTGATTAGACTGAGAGAGTTTTAAAGACTTCACATGGACTCTGCTACTTGCCTGCATGGATTACTAGATTTGTTCCCTGGTTTCACTTGCGTATTTTGTTTTCCCATTGACCGTAAAGCCAACTGAAGATAACTGAGACCTCTTTTGGGCTGCAAGGCTGTGAACCGTGGGTGGATGGGGCGGGACTCAGGAGCCAGCAAGGCTCCTTGGTGGGTTGAGCAGAGCACTGGACACCTCCAAGCAAGGCAGGAGGGCTCTGCAGCCGCTTCTGCTGGGAGACCTCCTGTGCATCTAATTATCACCACACCTGGTAGTGACTGAATAATGTAGGGAGACGAGATGGGACTTTTCTTTGTGTAATGCTTTCAGAGGCCCTCCTAGTCTCCTGTGCTAGCCCAGTAGCATGAGAAGGGCCTTTCATATTTGATATTGGCTAGGAACCATCAGTGATTTGGTAATGTGCCCTTGACAGAGGTGATGGAGGCAATGCTAATACAGAAAGAAGCATGACTTAGGAGGCTGAGAGCTCTGGACACACAGTTCAACTTCTGTTACAGTAAATGTCATTTTTATTTTTTCCATGGACTTCCAGGGAAGGTGTTTCTCTCCTATTTCTAGTAGTCCATTTGTATGGGAAGTAGGCATGGGCACACACTGCAGTCTCGCAGCTGAGCTGGTATAAACCATCACATGAGCTTCCAGCTTCTGCTTCAGCGCAACACCACTTCCAGCAGTCACCGGCAGAGCCATGAATTGGGCAAGGAGAGCCTGTAGCATCCATTTTGATTCGGTCAGGGGTTGGAGCACTTTACAGCAACTTGCATAGTGATCATCCAACCGTGGAGTTGTCATTGGCCCATTATGGTATATACAGTAAATTTAAATGCAGGTTTGTTGTTACTGAGACAAGGGGATGTGGAAAAGCACAGAAGACCTCTTCTAATATAAAGCAGAGCTTTACACTAGAAGCTCATGTTTCTTTGGCCAAAGCAAAGAGGACCAAAGACGCCACTTTTTAAAATTAATTGGTTTAGGATTTTCTGGCCTAGTGAGTTAATTGATTTGGATTTTATTGTGCTTAAAATAATCAACATGTCAGCTGGAGGAGGCTAGAAGTCATGTTCTTAGTTTTAAATAAAAAGAGGACAGGCAAGGTCTTCTACTCATGTCAGAAAATGTGTCTTCAGTCAAATTTTTGGACATTGACCTATGAATGGTTCTCAACCATCAGAACCTTTAAAGAAATTTGTTTGAATAATGTATCCTTAATAGGATAATATGTATATCAGGAGCCGGTAAGTGTTATTGCAGGTGCTTTGATAATCCAGCAAAACTTCTGACAAGCTTCCTTGGCACAGTGTGGGACATAATGAAGGATGACACCTTGCAGAGGATCCAATTCAGGTTCATAAAAGCATTTTACTAGTCACAGGCACACATATGCATATTAGCTGGAGGTCCATGCTCCCCAAAGTTTGCACCGTTTTTGGATTTTCATGATGGGGATTGTAAAATGCTCGGAAGCCTTGTCTGTGCTTTGGCAGCCAGCATATGAAATGGTTTGTGCTGCTAAGTGGACATGTGTGGATGCTCTACAAATTAAAGTGCAAAGGATGAGGCAGCGAGATGAGGATTCATGGTGGGTACAGTGTGAAGCTGTGATAAGTAAAAATCTGGTAGTGAATGTAATTTTGAGAGTAATGTCCTGAATGGCGACCTTTCTGAAGGGAACATTTTACTCTGTAGAGTCACCTGTGCACTACGAGCAATAATCTGTAACTGGTATTCTCCCCAGGTTGTTTCTCTTTGGTCCACTTTCTGGATGTCAGAATTTGTTATCCAGCTAAATAGCTAAACCAGTGCATCTACAGAGCATTGCTGGAAAGGTCCAAATGTCAGGAACTAACTGATTTATAAGAATCCTAAAACCATTGAGCCAGCAGTGAGCTTACAAAGGTGCCTGGGATCTGTAGGATGGATCAGTAGACTAACTGCCCTCCCTCCGGGGCTGGCTGGTTCTAGCATGGGGCCCTAAATGCTTAATGAAATCTAAATAGAATCTTTCTTATTTTAGTTTTAAAACAAAAAATGGGTTGTGGATTGATTGGGGTTTGGGGTTTTTTTTAAAAAAAACCCATTATTTTCTTCATGGGTTTTCTGTTACGTTCATTTGTCACAGTTCATCCAGTTTTTGAAGACTCTTCTCCATCTGTAAATAATCCTTAGATTATGGAAAAATATTGATCTGTGTGTACTTGATATGTGAAACAAATACTCGGTGACTTTGATGATCAACCATCAAAACACCTCAATTTCTTAGTTAAATTATTTTGAAGCTTACCTCGGGGTTCCTATAAGCACATTTTATTGGTAGGCAACTGCAGCGGTTTGCAATGGGGTTTCTAGTTTGCTTCTTGCAGCATCTCCTGCTGCTTATGGCTCTCAGAGCCTGAAATGTAAGTGCAGCTTTGAAAGCCCCGCATAGGTGTGTGACACAGGGCTGCGGTGACAAATGCGTGTGGGTAGCTATGCCAGACAGTGCCGCACTGTGCAAGCCCAAACTGCATCTGCCTGGGAGCTCCTATACAACTGTGAAACATAGGTGCCCTCCTGTGGGCATCCTGCTGCTCCTCCTTGCTGTATGGAGAGGCTGGGATTGCCTTGACTGCCTGGAGATGCGTTGGTTTGGGTTTTGAGCAGGATGCTAAGGACCATTCGTTATGCTTTCTTTTTTTTTTTTTTTTTGCTTCTAAACGCATTCAAACAGCAGGGGCTAAAAGCATCCCTCCCTCTGACGTGTAATAGCAATAAATTTAGCAGTTGTTCAGGAAACCAACTTCTCCTCTCCTCGTCCCAGGAGGGTTTGCCATTGTCCTCAGGTCAGCATATGGCCCTCAATATCAAGATGGACATTTAATTTTGTTGACAAATGCGCAGACCCTAATGCAATTCACTCCTGCTGGGGAAGGCACGCGAAGGTAAGCCATTAATCATATATTCTTCAACAAACGCTGTTATTTGGGAATCCTGAGCATTGTTCAGGCTCACTGTGGTTCTGCTTCATTGCCTGGTTGAGCTGGGCAGAATGTTTGGTGTTAGATTTGTTGGCTTAAGCTCAGTATAAGGTTTCCATAGCTCTTCACATTCGTGGTCTTTTCATGGAGCTGTTTAATGGTGAGTGAACTGTGCTTGGCAACCTGTAACTCCAACAGGATGATGCTGTTTGCAGTTACGCGGTTGCTCCAATTCCTCTCGCATGCCAACGTGCCCCCTGGAATGCTGAGCAGCCAAATGCCAAAACTAGCTTTAATCCATGCAAAATAAAAAATCCACATCTGAACGCTATGAAGGTCAAGACTTTCTGGAGAGGAGGTGAAAGAATTGCACATGAACTAATGCTTAATACTGAAATGAGAGTAGCTACACATGGCAAATAGTGCCCGTGTTATTTACTCTGTGTTTAGCATCTATATTAAATGCCTGCTTCCTTTGTGTTTCATAGAATCATAGAATGGTTTGGGTTGGAAGGGACCTTTAAAGGTCATCTAGTCCAACTCCCATGCAATGAGCAGGGACACCTTCAACTAGATCAGGTTGCTCAAAGCACTGTCCAGCCTGACCTTGAATGTTTCCAGGGATGGGGCATCTACATCTCTGGGCAAGCTGTAAAAAGTAGAATTTGCTAGAGAAGTGTTAAGCTTGGCCATGTTAGGTGCACCTTGAAGGATTTCTGAAAGAGAAGAAGCACAAACGGTGGCTGAAACACATAGCCAGGTAATAAAAATGGGATTTTGGCACAGGAGTCCTCAGCAGCGGCGCTTGATTGCAATGCAGCACTGACCTAAACTTGTTCAGGAGACTGAACCTCAAAAATTAATTGATGTGAACATTTAGGTGAGCGGTTAGCTGATACTTTTTTATCTTTTAGAAGAAAGTATTGCTCCTTCCAGTGAAGCTAATTAAAATGTGGTTTCTGCCCATGGAAAGATAAAATTCTGCTGTATTACATGTATTTAAACACATCTGATTTACTACATCTGACTTTCTCAGAGTGACACGGGAAGATTTGACCATTGGGCTCTGAACACAGTGGAACAATTTCCAGACTTGGGTGCCTGAGGTTAAGAGCATAAATCCTTGCTGAGACACATAAGCCAGTTGACTTGGGGAAAAAAAGGACATTCTTAACTAAAAAAAAAAAAGGGAAGAAAAAAGGAAACATTTTGGCTAATTTCAGCAATATTTGCTAGTCACCTCTATGAAGGTGGTGAGCAATAAGGAATAGCTTCCTGCATGGGCATCTAAGTGTTTGGTTTTGTCCTTCAAAGCCAGAGGAAAGCCCTTACTTCTGATGCAATCAAAGGCACTCTCATTGACAAAAGCCTAATTATGACCCTTCCCTCCTTAAAAAAGTAAATAGTAAGTAATGAGGATTATCGCCAATCTGACATCTTGTATGTTCGCTGGCGTTCATGGAAAGCTTTCCAGCAAATGTTGGGGATTAGAGCAAACCAGTTTGTACAGCTGTCTAGATTGTGTTGAATCAGAAGCTCAGTCTGCAGAAAAATATGTGGATTATCAGCAAATTCTTACTAGTGGTAAGAGAAGACAGGCAGGGATAGATGTTCTGAATTTAGAGAAATGGTCAAAGCCATGGCTATGGGGTAACTGATGTGGACTCCATTGCAGTAGCTAGGAACATTTTTATTTTTCCCTGGTTGTCTTTGTTGTAGAAACAAAGACCAAGAAAGAAACCGAGATTTAACATTTTTCTTAATTACATTAATGTATTTAATTAATAGCCATCGCTTTGGTATTCCTTTGTGATGGGCCATAATTCCTTCAATTTTGCTTAACAGAAGTGGATTTATGCGTCGTATTATCCAGACCATTGGGGCGAAGTCTGTGCAAAAATCATCAGAGTACGAAAATGCAAAAAAAAATTACCATGTTTTATTTCCGTGTGTTATGTGGAGCATCTCCATGTAACATAGCAGCACGTATTGATGCAGTCAGATAAACCCTGAAAGGCAAGACCCCTGGTGACCCTTGGACACTTGGGAGGTGGTGGTGGGGTGGACTGGAGCTTCTGTGCAAGGGAGGTGTCATCAGGGTGGTTTCTGTCCCTGGCCCCATGGTGATGGTTCGCTTTTTCCTTTAACCACAGAGACGAAGGGAGGTGAAATCTCAGATTTTTTTTTTAGAGAGTAAGCACTGGTGAGGACTCAAGGATGGTGGCTACTCTGGCATTGTCCCCAACCTCAGAGGATGGTGCTGGAGGAGCATGTGGCCATCACAGAGGGTGAAATTGAGACTAAGGCACCTTGTTACATGTGGCTGTGGCAGGCACTGGAGGAGATCTGGGTGGCTGCAGCCACCTCAATGAGCCAGGAGAGTTTGTGCGGCACCAGGGGGCCACAAATTAGAGGAGAGTGTGAAAGGGGTTTGAAAAACCTTGGGAAACTGGCCTTAGGTCAGCTCGTTCTCCAACTGCAGTTTCTTGGCATGGGTTTTGTTAAGGCATGCCACTGCAATTAAATCGCATTAAAGTCAAACAAGCTGATGATGAGTGCTGATCAGAAGTCACACTGCTGTTAAACTGACACATTGTTTTGGGATGAGCTTTGAGGCAGAGTGGCTGGAGCTTGGTTTGGAGTAGCCAGAAGCCACCGTGGCAATAACAGGAAGCCCCCATAGCCTCTCCATTTGAAAAGCTGGGATATGGAGACAGTGAACATTGTCGGCGGAGGATCTTACAAAGCAGACAGCTGTGCTGCAGAATGGGAAACTTAAATCTGCTGCGTGCAGCTGCTTTCCTGGGGGGCCCAGCTACAAACCGAGGGAGTGGGAATGCTGACGGAGCACGGACCTGCACCAGCTGTGCTGCACCTTTAGCCATAGTTTGGCTCTAGTTTAGCTGAGAGAGCCAAGAGAGGGCCCAGCTGCCCTGGGCTGAGGGTCTTGCCTGTGCTTGGAAAAATGAATGGGAGAGCCTGATCCTCAGGATTCACACCGTAGTTTTCACTCTTTTATCGCATTTTGTATTTAAGAATAGTGCATTTGGGAAGAGGTGAGTTTTTCCCATGCACTTGCGCGTGTTCATTGTGAGCATCCTGGCACTGCCTCCACCCACCAGCCTTTGCATCTTCAAACCATCCAAGTGCTCTTACAGTTCCCAGCCACAAGAGGCTTGGGGAATGCAACAGCAGAAGGCATCGCCACAAAACAAGCCTGTTGAGTCATCTCCACTTTTCTTTCCACTGCATATCGCTTTGTCCATTCCAGTTTTAAAGTTGAAAAGAAGAGATGTGGTATTTTTAAGGGCTTGTTTCTGCTTCAAGCTTTCTGTCTGGTTTTTGACAGTGTCAATAGTTTTTCCATGTAAATTTTTTACCGGTGGTTATATTGCAGGATTGAGAGTGCTACCACAGAAAGGTGTCGTCTTCTCACCACAGAGCTGTCGAAGCTGGCACAGTGTCCAAAATGTCATGTCTGCTACTGCTGCAATGAGAAGGGAAACAGAATTACGCTGCATAGATGAACGTCACATGTTCACTGCTTTGTGGTTGGCATCAGTTGGAAGGAGTTACAAGGTTGTGGTACATGTTCTTGTTGCGTTCAAGCTTTATTTACTCTCTTGAAGTGATGCTGCCATGATGTTTAGTGTTACCATATGTGGATTTTTTTTGGAGGAGCAATTGCAAGGAGCAGGAGAGTATGCCCTTTGCTTCAGCATGGCTAAACTGAGTCATTCCCCAGCGCAGAAGGGGTCTGCAGGAATGGAGCACTGATGTTTGGGATGGGATTGTTGAAAGGGAGAGTTGGCTGCTTGCGTATTCAAAGCCTGTGACATTATTCAGTAAATAAACCAAGTGGCACTAAAGAAGGTGTCCGAACAGCACATCATTTCCTTCAGAAAATAACCCTGCAGGGTGCTGAACTCTGCTGCTGCGGAGCACCGGGATAACTGTGCATCGATCCTCACTTAGGAACCATGTCAGGGACCAGACTGGAAAAATGATCTGTAGGGGTTTTTTTATTTCTCCATCGTCTAGCTGCCAGGAAGAGGAGTTCTGTGCTGTATTTTGTATATTCACTTTGGTCCTGTTTCTGTTTCTGCCTGAAGGTCTCTCTCAAGTACTTCCAAATTCTTTACCATAAAAGATAATAAAACACTACAGCACTTCACTAACTGGCATCCAGAACTGTTTCTTCAAATACTAAGGCACAAGTCAGATTGGGAGCAGGACAGCAGTAAGGGGAAAGACTGGGAAAAATTTGCTTCCCTTCGGAGTAGCTGGATTTTTGCCATCAGTGAAAACCTGGAATCCACCCACTGTAACAAAAAATTAGCAAGTACTTAATAATGCTCTTTTTTTCCCAAGACTCCATGGATACTCACCAGTAACGATTTACTGTAAGGACTCCATGAAAAGCAATGTTAAATCTTGTTGCCTTCTGCTTTGAAGGTCACGGAGAGACGGCCGAGCGAACCTCTGCAGTGGCAAATGCAAAGCATAAAATACTGTCATTGGGCCATGGTAAAGAAGGAGCCAAGTCTTAATCACATAAACAGATTCTCATATACTTTCCCCATGCTATTTTATAAAGTGTGTATATAACTGAAAAGATTAACCTTGGAAAAAGAAGGCTAGAAAAATGTTTTTACAGCTTCTTATTTATGGCTTTACTACAGTTGAGGAATTAGTTTGCATTTTACAAAGCCAAAAAGTAGGGGAGGAGAGAGGAGGAGGGATCTGAATAAGGAGAGAGATTTGCATGGCTCTCAGAATATTAAAGAAAAACTAAAATCCTAAGGAGTTACCGCTGTCAAATGCAGACACGGAGGCAAATCCTAGACTGGAGCGGGACTCAGTATCTAGGCAACGTCAACATTTTTTGTTAAGCTACTGCCAGCGCCACTGACAGCTTTTGCCACTTTATGGTCACATTAAAAAAAGAAAATGCCTGACATCACTGAAGTTCTTAGAAATGAATTTCTCATCCATCCAGCAGATGCGAGGCTCAGCAACACACAACACATGCACATCTTGCAAAAATTCAGAGGGAAAAAACCATTGATGAGTTTATGGCTGGGAAGGTGTGTGGTTCCTTGTTTCTCTCTAAACCAGACACTTTGTTCCCTCCAAAGTTTCTTATCCTCTCCCTTGGACGCAGGTACTTACTGTGCATTAGGGAATGGATCACATTTAGTTAAGCTGTTTATAAGCAACTTCTGCCACTGCACTATAGGTTGCAGGATTAGAGGAGCCCTTTGCTGTGCTAAGAAAGCCTCCACCTCTTCTTTCCTAGTTCTTTTTGCGTGGTGCAAAAGCCAAGTGGCTAAATGAGGTTAGGAACTTCATTAATATGCTTATAATGTTAATATATGAAGAGAAAAAGCCCTTGCATTTGCAGTCTTACAGGGGTAAGGTGGGACAGATGGGTGCAGAATATGTAAAGTTCGATGGGCTCGCCACTGCAAGGCTGTAGGGACCATGCTGCAGGGTAGGTAAAGAAAGGACACCAGTTTTCTTTGTCCACTTACTGAAATGCAATTATTTTTGTGCTGGAAGTGTTAATACAGTGAAGCTGAACCTTTTCTTGGAGTTGAGAATTTAAAACTGTGTTGAGGAGCCAGCCTTGTTCTTCACCATGGACCAATGCAGGGAGCACTGAGCACTCCCCAGGCACAGCTGCACATTTTGTGCTCTTGGAGCAAAAGCAACACCTTGGGAAGTGCCTTGTGACAGTGACCAAGAAAAGGTTGGTAAGACACACGGAGCTTGCCGATCGTTAAGGTCAAGTAATGCAAAAGCCCAGTAAAACTTGTTGCTAAACATGAAGATGTTTAGCTCGCTGCTCGCTAAGTAGCTAAGCACATTAGGAGGAGATGCAGGGGGAGCTGCTAAGCTGCAGAAAGTCCTTCAGACTCTGCTGGTGCCCCACGCCTTCCCTCCCACACCAGATTTGTGCGGGCTGTGATGTGGCAGGTTTGTGTGGGCAAGGAGGGTAAAGGCTGGGGCAGGAACATCCCGCTCTGCTCCTGGCTCCCCCAGATCTTTGTGCATGACCCTGAGCAGATCTTCTCCAGGTTTTGGTGAAGTTTCATTAATTACTGTAGTTTAAGAGTGTGAATTTTGTAGCAGGTGACTGTAATTAGGGAGGGCTGAAGGGTGTTGGGGGAATTTGAAGGGACTGATTTAGGCTGGTGATGCTGAGGGCTGTGACTCAAAATAAAGACCAGCAGGACCTTCCTTGTCAGTGCTGTGCTTGATGCAGGAGCTTGCATCTTGTCTTTTAATATGTTGTGCAGGAAAAAAAACACTTGGAAATTAATATAAAGACTTCTTGAGAAGTTCAGTTTTGCTGGCAATGAGCCTGATTTTTGCTACTGAGGCTGGTGGGAGTTTGGTCTCTCGGGCTGGGGGTTGATGCTCTCCACCCTGCGCTTGCATTGCCCCACTCTGAGCAATTCCTGAAGACACAGGGATTACGCTGTTTGCCTTTGAACATGTAGGCTTGTAATGGATGGAGGCAGCAAATAAACAGAAAAGTCAGAAAATAAAACAAAGCCAGAAACCTGTGGCCACCATAAATATCTACTTCATCTGCTGTAGGTCTTTGTTTTCTTTAAGATTTTTAATTATCTTTCTGGTTAATAGGGGTAGAAAAGGGATTGGTCTAAGCATGAGACTCTTGCAGTGCATTAACACACAGCATCTGAAGAGACAGCTTTTCATGTGAAGCTCTCGCAGAGATGATGTGAGTTATCCCTGGTCATGCAGTGGCCTGGTAGCAGAGCTGAGAATAAAACCAAAGTGTCTAAACTCCTTACTCAGCCCCATTTCAGTATTCCTTCCTCCCCTCCTCTGCCCTGTTGGTATTTTATTATGACTGGAAACAACCTACCTGGTTTACAGGAATATGTAGCTTGGAGCAATAATTTTTGTTCATGTCTATTAGCACAGAGGTTTTAATATATTTTGCTGCAGTGACACACTTGCAAATAAGCAACTGTCAGACTTGCCAGGCCTTCTTGCTAGCTGCCAAGGTGATGACAGAGTATTTTTTTTCCATAAATATGTTATTATGTAATAATAATGTAAGCATTCAGTCTGTAACACTGATAGGTTTTTGCAGGCTGTTTTAGGCAACCTTGACCCTGAGAGCCAGAATTGCACCAGGCTGCATTAGGGAAAGCTCATAGGACTGTGTTAGAAATGTGCCCCTGAAAACACAGACACCTGAGTGAAGGACTAAGGACTACTTTTGGGGCAGACCAAGAAATTCAAGAGTTGGGCTTTGTGCTGCTGGATATATCCAGAGCTCTGTAACCATAACACTGAGTTCCTGCTTTGATTCTTGATGTGGAATTTAAACTGATTAATGATGTTAGAGCTACTTGGTAGGGTGCTTTCTACTTTAAGCACTGAAGCCACTGCAAGATCATGATCTTTGACAAGATTAGGGAATCTGATGGCGCTATAGAACAAGTTCCGGTCATCCATGATACTAGTTTAGATCATTTTTAAATGACCTTACAAGGTACAAATAGTAGTGTGGTTGGCCCAATGCATTGCTAAGCTAAGTCACCACTAAAAGAGATTTCATGGTTCCAGAAGTCTCTCCTCAATTTGAGACTTGATGCATTTTGAGGAAGTGAACAGGGAAAGATGCTGGCTGCAAATTAAGTGTTAGCCTGAGAACTGTGTCGAGCTGGAATGTGCCTGAGCACTGGTACCTGCCCTCTAATTCACAAGGGCATCCTAAAACCTAAATAACCAAGGGAGTGTTGCGCAAGGAGTTACCTTGATGTTGCCTCTTCCCCACTCTGCCTCTGGCTTTCAGGCAGTCCCCGCAAGGACACAGCTGACAGCCTTTTCAGTCTTTCTTTATCATTAGCTGTTGTGAAAAGGTTTCAGACTATTTTTTCTCCTGCCAGGTATTGTGTGTGCAGACTAGCAGGGATGGCTTTTCCAGGAATATTCTCTTATTGCCTTGTAGCTCCCAGGTTTCCAGCCCTTCTGGCATCTAGGCATAAAGACTCAAAAAGCTTTCTCTAGTTCATGTCTGCGTTGGTCCCAGACAACCCGCTGAGATTTTTCACACAATCCTAAATATAAGACCTCTGAACTTTACAGTGCTTGGTGTTTTCACTTGCACAGTGAAGGAACAGGGAACTTTTTACCACCCAAACCATCCCACACGGTCTCTTGATTCACTCCTGTCATAGGCTTGTGGGTCCTGCAGTCGCAGCAGCTTTCCAGCTGGATGCCATGGATGTGTCGGATGTTTTTTTCCAAGTTACCTGTCTGCCACTTACATGAATTGGTAGAATCATCAAGAAATGGGAAATATTGCGGCTTGGATGGTTTCTATCTAGTTGTAGACGTTAAGACAATGCCAGTTTTCTCTTACATGTCCACTGTCTCGGTCTTTGTCCCTTCTGTACCCTGGCAGATTGCTAAGGTACCTCTGTTACCATCTCAGTAAGCTGCAGGGTCTGTCTTTCTCACTGTTATTTCATCTATCTTAAAAAGTCAGTAAAGTTTCTTTTGCTAACAAAATTGCTATGCTTGATCTGAGAAACCCCAAAAAACAACCTGGAAAGAGAAACCAGAAAGATTTTGAATTCTTTCTCTTCCAGACCTCATGTATGTGATAACAAATGTGTCCTCCTCTATACTCCCATCTGCTCTGGCAGATCTTCCATAATCTGGGCGACTAATTCTAGTAATCTCTTTGGAGCTGGGGCATGTGAGACAGCCACCTCATGCACACAGTGGTTTAACACAGTGTGAACAATATGTCATGTTCTTGCAAAGGAAGGAGCAGAGCCATCGAGTCCAACAGACCTCTGTCTAGTTCTGTTCCTCATGGCCTCATGCCAGCCTGCTGCACGGGGACTTTTGGAAAGTCACTTTTCCCTGTGCAAAGAAACTACAAACCGTGGTGCTTACCTCCTTTCTGCTGAAGATGAAAAGGTGCTGTATGACATCTAGCTGGTGGTGGTTCCCGAGATGTTTATCTTGGGAAGTTAACAGAGCTGGTTTGCCAGTTGTTCAATTATTATTACATTGAAGTATGCAATGTACTTAGGTTTATTCCTTTGCTTATAACTAATGATGCTTCAGAATCATTAATTCATAGGAAAAGTAGGGGTAGAAAATGAAGATAGATCTTGGGGGGGGGTTGTGTGGTTTTTTTTTTTTTTAATGCTTTGTATTGTTTCTTAACCACCAGATAAAGGTCTACTGTATTTGTTAGGGGTGACTTGAACAAATAGACTGAGGGAGCTGGCTGCAATGCAAAGAGGCTGTGCAGGCGGTTGGATTTCAGTGCAGTCCCTGTCTACACACAGTGGATTCCTGCCTTTCTATTATAATCCTCTTGCTGGAGCAATCCTACTTGTAATGACAATGCAGCGTTGGGTGATCCTTTAGGAATTTCCCCTCTTGGCATTACTCCTGCGTTTAGTTCATCGAATTGAGATCCAGTCCTGTGCGATGTCCTTAGTCATTCATGTAAACATACTGTCAGTGGCTATACAATAAGTAGTTAAAGCCCTTCCTATGCATACCCCAGCTAATCATCAGGATTTTGTGAGCTTTGAGTTTGAATTCAGTGAACAATTCAGCTCACAACTAGTCTAATGCTACAAGACCCTGCTTTCACTGTCAAGCAAACAATGTTTGCAATAGTTCACGGAAAGTGTCCATTCTGTGTAAACACCTGCATTAGATACCCCTATTGGTAACCTGAACGTAGGCCTCAGGCTCTCCTGCACCATCACCGCAGCTAAGAGCAGGAGAAACACACATATGCAAACTCCTTCGTCTTTGAGCTTTGGCAGGCTTGAGGTTAGGAGTTCATGAGGAATGGCTCATTCCTCTGGAATTTGCTGCACTCTTGCAGCTGAACCAATGAGGTCCCTCTTTGATCACTGAAGAACTTCATCAGTGAAGTTGGGGAGCCAGGAAAGAGAAAGGCTTCTCAAGCATTAGCTAAGCATTTAGCTTTTCAAGGTGTGGTTCAATTTTCTCTTCAGTCAGCATTTCTGCATTGTCTCACATGTCTAATAGGATGCTGCTGACCACTGTCTCTAATTTTCTGTGTATAATATAGATAGCACATATGTCTTTATTATACCCACTGTGGCATAGGAACGGGTCATTTGTGGGATGACTGTCAACCCCAAAATTGCACTGTCGGCATTTTTTATTGTTAGGGAACACTTTAAGATTATTTTCAACCAAAAATAGCAGATAATAATAATGCCGAGTCAGGAGAAGAGTCTCTTTGTTGTCTTATTTTGTGCGTAAGCAAATTTCTTGGCTTTAGCTGTCAGATGCGTCTGCTCACTGTGGGGAGCAGAGGGATACAGAACTTTAAGTTACTTTGAAACCTCATCATCCCATCTAGATTTTAGGATGAGGGCATTGCTTCCAACATGCACGTTGGTCACTAGAGTTGTATTTTATGATAGTCGTGCCAGTGTGAACGTTAAAACTGCAGTAAATGTGTGTGAAACTGTTTTACTGCTAATGCTCTTACTAGCTTCTGAATTGCAAATGTGGTGGCTACGGCTGTGCAACGAAGGGATGCTGGCTGGGTTTGTGTAGGGTTGACATCTGAGGACAGCTGAGGATTGGTGCAAATTGTTGCTAATTCAGTGAGTTTGCATCATCTCTCCAAATAAATGTCCTAAGGCAGAATCGGTGGAGGACTATATTTCTATGGGGTTGTGGTGCTCTGATTCTTAGTCTCTTGTATTTTGGGGTGTTCACTGTGGGACAGTGTTAGTGAAGAATTTCACTCTTCAGGTACTGGCCATCCCTAATGTATCACTTACTTTCTTGGAGTAATTTCTGGCTTTATTCATTTGCTGTCATTCAGTTTGCGACCCATTCAGTGCTGGTCGAAAGACTTTTTCTTTAATTTAAACTGAAGGGGATATTTTGTTCAGCCCTACAATGCCCATTACAGCTTTAACGTCATTTAATCTGTTCCAATCCTGCATGAGAATGTAAGAAGCAGGAAAGAAAGAAGAACAAGAAGAGGACGAAAAAGAGATTTGTGATGTTCCAGTGAATCCTATCTCCTTCTCAAGGTTTTGTGGATGGGTATGGTTGAAAGACTTGATAGAAGCAAGAAGAAAGAGAAACAAGAAGAGATGAGAAAAGCAGAAGTGGAAAAATACGTCTAAGGAACTTTATTGCCTCTACTATTTTTTTGTAAAAGTTACTGCTGAGATGTTTTCCTTTAGCTGAGAACTTATTAAATTTTAGGAGTTGTGTTGTCACACCAGACATCCTGTACTTGCTGGATCAAATACTGTTTTGCTGTTTTGAGCACAGCCAGATTGCAGCGTATATAAGAACGGCTCCATTTTTCACATTACAAACTGAAATTGCTAAAGAAGTGAATGCTGGAAACATATGCACCACAGTTTATTAGTAGGATGTGGGGAAATGATAAAATTATCATTTGGGTAGGATCATAGTCATCAGTCCCAGCTTATCGGTCTTTTGGGGTAGGTGCTCTGCGTGTGAAATATAGTGTTTTTCTTACTAGAAATCACCAATATGCCAACACTACCATTGCTGTTATTCCTATTCCTGCTGGTTTGTATTATAAGCTCTGGAAAGGTAGGATAGAAAAACATCACAAAGACGCCAGGATGTAATTTATAAGTAATTTACCAAGAGTTCTGGGGAATCTAGTGTGCACCTTTGGGACTGCTAAAAAGAAGTAAAATTAAACTTTCAGATTTTTCAAAACCAATTCAGTGCCAGCCTGACAGCTTCAGAGATTGAAATCTTTCTTAATGCACAATGAAAGCAGCATGAAGTAGTATAAAAAAAGGGGATAAAGACAAAAACTCATTACAGTGAAACACTTGGTTATGATTATGGGAAGTAATTGAGCCCAGCTTGGAGTCATAAACTTGCAGTTCTTTTATGGGGTGTGAGCTGGACTTGGACCAGATGGAGAAAGCGGTAGTTTGTATTTCCCTTTGAAAATGCAGGCTGCATGCTCTGTTCAACCAGCCTGCAAATGGTGTTCGGGCAAAACAGGCTTTTTGTTATTGTGCATTGCGTCACTTGTAGTCCTGAGTGGGTTTTTTTTTTAGAGCAAAGATCTCTTTTACGTATTTATTTGTGTGTTACTTTGAAATATTTTCCAAGTTTGCTATGTATATGAAATACGGTTGCAGTTAAAACCAGTCTGGTGTTGTGAGGCTTGTAAGCATGTCCTGGCACTACTGACAATGATAAAAAATATTTAATTTTGCCAACATCAGTCTGTAGAATTGAGAAGAGAAAATAGAAAAATTCCAATTTAAGGAAATTTTTAAGTAGGAAAAGGCAGAGAAAAGCGATCCATGTAAACATGCAAACATGATTCATGCTTTACGCTTCTAAGAGTGAATCTAAACTTTATTTCTTTCAGCAAGGACAAAAACAGGGAATTGTGAACAAGGAAATTCTCAGCAACGAGGAAAGGGAAATATTTGGTTTTGCTGATTTGCAGTCAGAAGCCAGTTGAAGTATTAGTTTTCACTAAGGGGTTACATATTCTTTCTAGCCTTCCTGTTTTGTGCTAAATAAGCTCCTAAATCTCAAGGAGGAGAGTATTCTTTTTTTCATTTTCACACCAGAATAAACCCTGATAGGATTAACTGGTCCCTGTTGCGTGCCCCGCACTATCTGGTGACCAAATTTGAACACTCAACGCCCAATTCTACCTTGTAGAGCAAATCTTCACATCGCATCCAGAGAAAGGAAGATTTTTGTTATGTTTGTGCCTGAAGACTCATGTTAAATCACTGGGGCGAGGGGTTTATCCTGAGAGATGAACTGAAAAGCAAGAAGCATCGAGAAGAGGGAGCCCGGCCACAGATGAGGCTTTTTCAGGTTGGACTGGAGATGACTCCTGCCATGAGGCTCCTCTCCTTATGTGGCCCTGTGAATTTGCGAAAAATATAGCAGAAGGAGCTTTATCTTTTCTACTTTGTATGCTCCAGCCTCCCTTTTAAATAAAATCGAGGTGGTTTAAGAGGATGGAGGGCTGGGATGAGCAGGGGAGGACATTGCTGTGTGGGTTGGGCACACAGGCGGCTGACGGGTTAAAGGCAAGAGTTGGTGTAAGGGAGATTTCCAGGAGATGTGGGTCTTTTTTTAGCTCTAGGGCCTTTTTTAGGCTCTTTTTTGGACTTGACGCTAAGTCATCAAAGTAAAACTGTCAGAGAAACAGATGACTTGGGGCAAGAGGGTGGTGGGGCTGGAGGCAGGTTGGTGAGTTGTCAGTGTAGAGGCTGCTCTAAGGCCATGAAATCGCTCAGGTCTGGCCAACTTAGCAGATACAGCAGGACTAGGGAAGCATCTCACACACATACAAAAGTGTATCTTTGCTCCTTCCCACCAAATAATTTTATTAAGCTGTCCAGTGCTTGGTACCTCTCAGAATGAGCCTGTGTATGGTTTTTGGAAGGGGACGGTGTTATACTTATGCAGCTCAAGAAACATGATATGCTATAACTAATTTGAGAGTCTTTAAAGTAGCTTGACAAGAGTCCATCTCATGGTTGTTTGGAAGGGATTTGTGTTTTCAGTCTCCAGAACATAGGTGGCCCCAAAGGAGCTCTTTGAAGCCCAACTTTTTATTATTAGTTTTTTAAGATCCTTCCACTGGAATCATTAAGAAGATGTAGTATCTGGTATAACTGTGCTAGTGTCTGTTAAACCATTAGCTGTGGGAGGCAAAATTATCATACTGAAAGCACTGAGTGCTTTTTTTAACAAATTACTGTGAAAGTCAGTTGTTAAACAGTGTTGTTTCATTTTCTGGTAGCTCTGTATGGAAACATTAGGGTCTTGCCACTTTCCTTAATAAGGGGAAATGAGCCCTCCTGGTGCAATGGCCCTGCTTGAAAAGGTCATCAGCTACTATTTATCCTTGGCCTCTATGAAAAAGGGGGCTGTTTCCATGCTGAAGCAATACCAATTCTTATCTCATTAAAAAGGGATTTAAATTTTTTGGTTTCTGATGACATTAAGTCATTCTCAGCAGTCCTTTGGCCACTGAAGAATGCGGAATGCTTTCTAAGGAGGGGAAACCTGAGGTCCAGATTGCATTGGTGTTGTAGGCAGCATTTCTTGTGTAAGCCAAGTAAAGATGGGAAAGGGAACTGGATAACTGTCTTCAAATATGTTGAGAGCTGCTCCAGAGCAGAAGGGAACAATCTGTTCTCCATGTGCATGGTGAATAAGACAAGAAGCAGTGGGCTTAAATTGCAGCAAAGAAGATTCAGTTTTGCTATTGGGGAACTGTTTTTCAAACGGGGAGGACTGTGAAGGTCATGGGTCTCATGGAATTAGGTTGAGAGCTGGCCCATGACACATAGGGGGAGCCAGAGCTTGCCCCACTACAGCTACTGTCACAGTCGCAGTGGCATAAGCATGGCAGAATGAAGGGAAGGGACAGGGAAGATGAAGCTTGCAGAGGTAAATGTGGTGGTCACACAAGGCCAGATGGGGTCTGAAGAGCTTGACACTTCCTACAACAACATTAAAACAAGTATTTAAGTTACACTGACACTTTCCGCTGCCAATCCCTAAACACTTCTCATTGCTCCACCTGCTTCTCCTCTGCACTGGGTGAACAGTGAACCTCAAGGGAGGGGCTGGAGAAGGGGCTTTCATAAAGCACCGTGCTGACTGGCTATTTTATGCAAAAGATTGTTATTTGGTGAAAAGCACTGCGATCTTCATATGCAGGGCTGAAACGTGGCTAGGACCACAAAGATGGGGATAAAAGAAAGTAGGAGGACAAGTCAGGAGAGGAAAGGCTGGGAGGAGCCTTAAATTAATCATTGTGGTTCCTGACTTGCATCTCAATGAGAGCTCTGTCTGGAAGATAATTGTCTTGTTAATAATTTGACTATTTTGGTCACTAGGTGCCCTCTGTACTGTCTTCTTCTCTGTTCTCTGTAGGGTAGACTGAGAGAAGTCTCTGGTAGTTGAGGATGGCAGCGGAACCCACTGTCACCTCTGCACCTTCACTCGGGGTCCCTGAAGTCCTGGCACATCCTTGCATTGATGCCTTGGTGACAGCCATCTTTCTGAAAGACCAGAGCTGGCAAGAAATTTGTGTTGATAAAGGTCTTTTCTGCAGTATTCGTAGTTGGTTTTTTTTTTCCTTTCTAATGATATTAAGTCCCAGGAGCAATAATGGGCACAAAGAAAAAGGCATGCTTCTTTGGAGAGGAAAAAGGTGCTAAGACCTTTAATTCCTCCTAGGAATTAAAGAGATAAGACTCTCATTACTCGTATAGGATTTGATTTTTGAAAGATCTGAGCCTCAAGTTCCAGTGACGTCCGGAGGAAAGGCTGGTGCTCTGTGACTTTAAAAAAAGCTTTTGATTTAAGAGAACATTTACTGTAATCTTAGGAAGGTTGGCTACGATAGTTTGACCATGGCTTTGTTTGTGCTTGCACCCCTTTCCAGCTGCTCAAGATCTAGCCCACACTGCTCAACCCTTTCCTAAAATAAACAGCTCCAAATGTACAGACTCAGAGCCTAACATAATACACCCTGGCTGGCTGGGATGAGCAACAGCCCCGTGAATGTTTGTCTCATTGAAAAGACCACGAGGTGGATTTCAATTGTGTCACAAACAGCTGTCCCGGGTGCCTTTTGCTTTGCAGACAGCAAATTTGAATGGAGCAATCTATGCAGAGCATATAGATATGCGTAGCATGGGGAGGGCATGTCGCTAGAGAAGGTCCAACCCATTGCTCTGGCTACGGTTTCCAGAAAGTATCAGCCTTCTTTTTATGAACTGGCAGAAGCTCGTTCCCATTAATCCATTAGTCATTAGTTGCAGAGGGCCGGGTGTTTCGGAGCTCATCGACAGGCAGCTGGACTATGCTGTCACTGCGAAGACCCAGCACACATGAATCAAAATAGTTGGGTGATGTCATGTCACGGTGCGAGTGAGCCCAGGACGCTCGCTGCCAGGAATTGTCTGTCCAGGGGTGGTTTCCTTTTACAGCCTTTTTAAAGAGTCATCATGCCGAGCTGCACATGACAATTCCCTTCAAGAGGGCTTGTGGCTCCTTTGCATTTTTTAAGCGAGGGAGCTTATGAGGCGGTTCCTGACCTTTTCCGCATGAGCTGATCCACTGGGAAACGTTGCTTCAATCTCCAAGGCTTCTGACGGCTGACGGATAAGAGCTTCGTGGCTACAAGCTGGGCAGACTTTGAATTTCTCCCCGTGTCACAGATACTTGCAGACGAGTTACTGTACGCTGGAATTAAGACTGGAAGCACCTGGCGTGCGAGGTTTGGCAGCCTGCTGTGGAGCAGCTCTCCACAAAGACCACAACCAAGTGCCTCAGAGCTGAAACGCTGGTGAGCTGGACACGGTCTTTCTGGTGCTTTATTTTCTCGCACCTGGGATGTTGGTGTAAGTGACACCTTGCCTTGCCCCTCGTGCTGCTTTTTTTCTTCAGTCCTGGGCATGACCGACAGCTGCTGCTGCGTGAGCGCATGTTGCAGCTCATGAAGCGTTTTGGTAGCTTTAGAGGGAGCAAGAAGAGAAAGGAGCAGTGCAAAAGCTCGGAGAGACGCCAGTCTGATCCTCATGGCCTGTTCGGTAGGGACCCTCTGCGTTACCCGTCCGAAAAGGAGGGACATTGGTCTTTGGGAGAGGGCAGCAAGTGGGGAATAGAGAATTATCGAGCAACCATTTTGTGCTTTCCAATTTCATTGACTGAATTGCTCCATTGTTGCGTGGAGGTTATTTATATGTTGGTTTGCACTGGAGATGAACATCTGAGCTGACACCTGTAACACACATCAGATATAACCTTTAGGAAGAGAGTGAGGTTACAGGAAGGTTTACAGTAAACACTATGAAATACATTCAAAAGGGGCTGTTGACTAATGTTACTTTAACCGAAAAATAGTAACTGAATGCTAAGTTAGGGCTAACACCGTATATTGCAAGGTGAATTTTAAGTAGAGAAAAATTGCATATCAATCTGATAAGTAATGCATTTAAAAACATACCTTTCTTATACTGCAGTTATCAATATAATTGTGTTTGAATTGCAGTTAGGGACCGTTCTCTGTTAATCAAAAGCTTTTCCTGGTCACTGAGTATTAACTCTAGTACAGGAGCCTAGTCATGTGTGTCAGAGAGTATCTGTGTATCATATAGGGATCAGCTGGCCAGGAGACAAGGGGTTTTCCAACAGGATCTGGCTGTTTTTGTTAAGAATAGTGAAGAAATATGTTTAATGCATTTCCTATATGGACTAATGGTAGCTGGTTTACAACTCTGTGGTTCCCCGAAGACCATGAGTGCTGCTCAGAGATTCTGTCCTGTGACTAAGAGTTTTAAAACTGATGTTACACAGAATCAGCTGGATAAGGCACAGTTTAGAGAGGCTGCCTTCTACAAGGGTAGGCAAGGCTCTTTTTTATTCTCTATCGGTCAGGAGTCACTGTGTTAAATCCAGCAGAGTGACGAAGGTATGAGTAGTGTTGGACCATATGGACGGTGCGGAGAGGTACATACAGATTTAATGATGGGGAGTCGCTATTGATGGATGGGTGACTGCCCAGAAAGCTTGTTTTTCTACTATTTAATGTTTTGCAATTTATTTGGTGGTCAGTTGTGTTGTTTTTAAGGTGTCCTTCTTGCAAATGCTTCTCCTTTTGTTCCTGTTTTGTACAGTTAAGTGTTTTTAAATCTAAGGTACTGTGCCTTGTTCTGCATTCTCCTAAACCTGTCTGAGGGTTTCTGCTGGAGTGGTAGTAAGGTCAAGGTGATGTGAATGAGATATGACCCAGGTCTTTGGAGTTTCACAGTGTCAGCAAGATGCATAAAGACAGGTAACAGAGTTTATGCAAGAAGAGGGGAAAATTTATATTACAGATTGCCCAGATGTAAAATTTATTCCCAAATTTCTAATTAAAACCCCTAAATTCTCACCTAGGCAGAAACACGTGCAATTTGTTGATTCAATGATTAATGGCACTTTGAGCCACTAATTCACCCTCTTCTTGTGTCTTCATCAATGAGATGGGAATAGCCAACATCTGCAAAAGGATTCACTGCTGGAAGCACCAAACATAGTGTTGCAAGTCTTCCTTGGAGTCTAACTCTAAACCCCATCCTTATCTTCCTCCACAGAGAAAATAACTTGTTCTGCACCAAGAATACTGGCTATATGAACTGTAACGTTTGTGACAGAGTTATAAAAAACAGTTGAAAGTGTAATGCCAGCAATGCCAAAAAATGTGCTCCTCCTTATCCTCATTCCCATTAATCCAGCTCTGTAGCTCACTCAGTGGTACACAGAGAGCATTAGGCAGAGTTTTCTGCACAGTATTTACTCTACAGACTTTGCAGATGCCATTCTTGTAACAGCGTGACCAGGTCAGCTCCCTGCATCGCATTTCCATCATGAACAGAGAACCACCACGTCACAAGAGTGGGAAAAAGCAAATGGGATGTGTCTGGGTTACTGCATTCCTTGGGTGCTCTGCCGCAGGGATTGCCTCTGCCATCCCAGTGGTCTGGATTCCTTTCAGGAAACAGATTAACACACTTGCAAATGCTCCCCCCCCACACCCCAAATGGCTTTAATTATTCGCAGGGAAATGTCAAAACAAAAGCTTTGCGTTATTTTCTAGATTTAATCTGTATCTTGTAGCTATTAGGCCTTAATAAACACTTTCTGAGCAGCTCTCAAGGGAACCGCCGGTGCTCAGCAGGTTTTATGATCATTATTAGTGGCGTGCAGGAGCATTGGTAGCAACCAGACTTGGTGGCTCATCAGGTTCGGTCACACATTGCTGCATCCCATTTAGTTGCTGTCTACCATCAGGGATGAGAAATGAATGACAGCAGTCCAACATGGGCTTTTCCACCCTGCTCTCCCAGGGTGGCCATGCTGCCACTGCAGCCTCCCTGTTGCTGAATGAGCTCAAATTGTACTCAGAAGAGGTGTGGAAAAGGAAAGAGGAAAAAATCCCCTGATGCCCAGAAAGGGGTGCTCTGTCACCTGGACTGGTTGAATCTGGAATTTCTGATTTTTCTTGGCCATCTCTGTAAGTCTTTTAAGGAAGAGTCCTCTGGTTGTTGTAAATAGGATTGGGCCAGTGCAGCTTCTCGTATTCCCAGGGGTAGATACCACCAGGCCACTGCAACTAAAGTTATCAAGTAGTACATTCTTCTGTGTATCAGTTGTGCTAAAACCCATCCTTCCTCTGCACCAATGAAGAGGTTTGCATCCTGGTAGAGAAGTGGAGGGCAGCATTGCCCAGGATGGACATCTCTGTAATTCCCTGGGTTTGGAGCCTTACAGTCCTTTTATGCCAAGTGAACAGCAAGAGGAGACCTGAGTATGGCCAAACAGAAGCAGAAAGCACACAGAGAGGGGAAGGAAAAAAGCATGAACGAGCACGAGGAGCAAACGAGAGCAGGGAGAGTTGTGGGGGAAAGGCAGAGAGCCTGCAGTTTTGCTCCAGGAGAGGGGCAGCCAACAGAGAGACCTCAAAGCTTGAGCTATCCACCAAACAGCAGGGAAGCTGACTTATGCAGTATGATTTTGGCGGGACTGAGGACTCGGATTACCCAAAATTTCTGCAACCTCTGGATCACCACTGCAGAGTTTCCTCCTTCCTATTTCAGTTGCTGCTTGCCTGTGCAGGGTTGCTGGCAGCTTCTCCGCCTGCCAGCTCTTGCTGTGGCCCAGTGTGTTGTAAATAGATAGGCTCTGTGGCATTTCTGAAGGGAACAACTTTTTGGCCCCAGCGAGGCTAATTGCTCTGCCCTTTAAAGGACACCATCTATTCCATGAAGGACTGAATGACACATGCAAAAGGTATAATGTTAGAAGTGTTTCTTCCCTACCCGAGCCCTGAGCGCCCAGCGAGGGAACTGCTCTGCAGCACACGTGGTTGCCGTGACCCCTGGCGCTGCCTTGTGCCCGGGCATTTAGCCTCAAAGCACTCATTTTGGAGGCTTTTAGCCACATGGAAATGCCCAGGAGCTTCTCCTTGCCCATGCTGCTCCTCTTGGGATTTGTTGCTGTGGATTTTAATCAGCAGGGGCCAAAGCTGAGCCCCAACGATCCGGGTCCAAGGGGCTCCAAGCAAACCTCAGTTGCTCAAGCAAACCTGTCCCGACTCAATAACACTCTCAAGGACCATTTCCCTGCCAGCTGTTATAATTAGGTGCAAATTAGGACTAAATTAAGAGTGAGCCTGCTGAATGACTCAGACCCAAAGGATACACATGCAAACATGCTTCAGCCCCGCCATGTACACAAATCAGGTGGTCCCAGTGTGAAGGGCAGGGGCTTGTCCCCGAGTTGCTCCATAACTTGCTGTAGCCACACTGGTGGTGCTCAGTGCACATGTTTTATCTCCTGTCCCTGCTAACTGCTGTGGGATGGAGGGCTGCTGAGGCTATAGAGCAGATCTGGGAGGTGCCATATTTTACAGTATCTTTAAATACTCAACCCAAGGGGAAATGTCGTCCCCTCTCAGTCAAAAACTCAAGTGGCTTCTTCCATCACTTGCCATGGTCTTTCCCAGACACCTGCAGTTGGGGGTGAGTGTGGATCATGTGTCAAGCAAAGAAATCATACACTTCCTTCGCGACAGCGGAGATGTGGTGACTGCATCAGTGATCACCACGTGGAGTTAACATGCCATAGGATGCAACCAGCTCAGACAGCAGTCCGTGGGCAAGGACTTACACGAAACCAAAGAGCAAGTAGTTCACAACCTCTCCAAGTGCAAATGGAAACCCAGGGGATACTTCAGCCTGGCTCACATCACCGTTTATCAGCACAAGCCGAGTTGCGGATAGTTGCACTGAGAACAGGGAGAGAAAATGTGTGGGAGGAGGACAGAGAAGCTATTACAAAAGGAGACAGGACTTGATCTCTTGCTCCTCCAGCCTGGGGAGCTGCAGCTCATCCAGCACTTTGCCCCAAAGTGGGTGATGCTGCTTGTGGGAGGACCGGAGCTGAGATATTTATTTTTGTCATTCTGGTGGGATGTTTCAGTTATGAGGCAATGGGGGAGAAACCACAATGAAAAAATTTCTGGAGAAATGAGGGGGTCGCTGCATGTTCCAGCAGCTGCTGTAAATGAACTGAAAGAGCAAAATCCTGTTGCTCCTGAAAAGCAGCTTAAAACCACCAGCATCAGAGACTGGGCATGAGAAACTGAGACCGCTTTGGTTTGTTAATGATTTTCTCTACTGGTTTTCATGCTCTGTTGAGCTGACAGTGATTTTAGAAAATGTGCAGCCCTGGCTGATCAGTACTGATTAATCTTGTACTACAGAGAGCTCTGAGACCTGGAAGCTGTGAAATTTTTATGGTTGGTTGTCAGGAAGAAAAAAAACAGTGACGAGCATGATGAAATGTTTGAGACTTTTTATTTTGCCATTTTCTGCTTCCTTACAGTCACTGTGCTGGTGCTTTCTGGCACATCCCAGCTTTGTACGCAGCTTTGAAGCATTCTGAATGGCGGGAAAAGGACTGTGCCCATGAAACAATAGAATCAGCAAGGTATTTTCAAGCAGGTACTGGTAAATTCAGATAGTAATAAACCCCAGAAAACCTCCACTGATCTGGTGGAAATTGACGTGGAGGTACATTGAGAAGAGTGCTTTGCCTTGGACTCTTCCCTTGCTCCCTCCCTGGTGCAGAGCCCAGCAGCATCCTTCCTCTGTAGCCCATTGTGGGCTTAAAGAAGATGTAGACTCTTTCCTCTCACGCTGAGTTGTCCAAGAATGCAAATTCTCCAAGTAACTTATTTTCAAAGAAAGTTGTTTTTGTCTGAAGGGCAGGTTATACACATGAAAATACAGTATATTCTCTTGAGACACAAATTTACAGATCAGTGCTGCAAATGAATCTGCCCATTGACACTTCTTCCCAGTCCTGCTCCAGGCAGCTCTGTGCATCTCATTCCTAAGTTTGATCAAAAATACTAATATTACTATAAATGACTGAATTACTCAGCATTGACGTGCTGTTGTCAACAATGATGTGGTGGCTGAGACTAGCAGAGCCAGCCTCCCTTTTGGCAGGCTATTTTACAAACTGTACAGGTTTTTGGCTGGGAGAGCTCCCATCTGGGAGGAGTTCATGTGGTTACGGTCCTTGTTGCTGCTTGTGGGTGCAGGTATTTGTCCCCCAGGCACAGCAGTATCATAGGCACTTCAGTTTTTTACTATCTTAAGGGTACCTTAATTCTGCTGCTATTCCAATAGTGTCATTTGGAACAGCAGGATGAATGTTATTCCTGAAAGATAAAGAGAAACTAAAAGCAAATCTTGGGATTGAATCTAGGTAAAGCTGTGAAATGCAAGTATAAGGAGGGGTTCATTGAGGTGGAAAAGGAGAAACTGAGACAGAAGGAAGCCGGGCACTGACTGCGAATGAAAGCAGATGCAGACACCGCCTGTTTCTGAAAGCAGATGATATTTATGTATTTATCAGGATTTCCTTTTTCCATCCTTCACATCTGTTACCTTCAGGTACCAGGTGACTTCTGATATGTATATAAGGCTGGAAAACTATATCAGTTACCTTGTGATATAATTAACTATCATCTAATTCCTTTTTGAGGTGAAAAGACAATAGTGTAGATAAGACTTTCATACATGACATCTCAGCTTAAAGAATGCAGCCTGGAATGTCTTCATGCTGAATGCTGAGGGTCACAACCTACGTGCCAAAAATCACTGGAATTACTGATTTCCATGCACAATCAAAATTGCACTCTCATCCTTATTGCACCAGGCTTTTTTCCTCCTTTCACTCGTACTTTTCAAGAGCTCTGATTTTTGGAAGAATATCTGTATAAGAAGCTGTTATCCTAGTCTGACTTTCTACTTGATTTGAATGTGCTAAGCTAGCCAACAATTTATTTATACTCCCATGCATCTATATTACAAATGCGGTTGCCAGGTTTTAAAAGCAAATTTCAAGCCTGAATCTGTTTTCACAGCCTAAAATTCCACTTGACAGTAGCATTTAGGTAGGTGGGTACGTTTAATTAGAAATCAATGTTTTGGACTATTGACTCCTTGCTCAAAGTTTCAGTGAATTGCCCAAGAGTGCAATTTCAAAGATGTTGTTAAGGCAGTTTGTTTGTCAGGTTTATTGGATCAGCAAATCCCAGGAATTACCAGGATTCAGCTGTTTTCTACTTTCACCTTCATTCGTGTCCAACCTAAAAGCAGTTCAAGGACTCAGAAGGGCTCAGAGCGGTGGGATTTAATGCCTCAAAATTGTTTTAGCCATTTTATTGTCATTACAGAGTTGTACTGAAATGCAAAGGCTTAGGTCTCGAGAGATGAAGAGCTGCTCTGTGAGATATCATTGTGCGGGTGGCAGGCTTGGCTTAGAGGCTTGAATTCTCCATGCCAGAAAGGTCATGCAGCCTTACTTGCTTTAAGGACAGAGCCCAGTGCTGCATCACACACTTGCACTGAGGAGTTCCCGTCCTGTCCTTTTTCTGCTCCTCCTTTGATACAGTTGGGGTGATTAAGCTGGAGAAGGGATGATAGGATTAGCTGACATTAATTATGAGCATCCTGTTGTTTCCTCGGAGTTTTTTCCAGGCATCAGAAAACAGCTGCTTCCCAGCGCTCTGTTCTCCGTCGGGTAACAAGGACCCTTCTGACGCGCTCAGAGCTACAGTCACCGGATTGTTTAACAGATCCTGCCCATCTGGCCTTGTGGTTTTATTCCAGTCAGTGCAAGAATTACGATAGCATACGCAGGATTCTTGTGACAATCCTGCCTTTCCTGGCGGGTGATGCTCCTGGAGAGGAACGGATGATTTTTGACATCTCCACTGCTTGTATATAGTATAATTAGAGAAAATAAACAAGAATAGGGCAATAAATCAATTTAAGAAATATAGATGAGGAAGAAATGAGATGGAAAGTCAACCAGAGACATGAGGGAGACGAAAAGTTTGCAACGGAGATGTTCTTGCTGCAATAGTGGCAACAAAACTTGGGTGGGTGTTCAGAGGTGAGGATTGTACCAGCCTCCTTGAGAGAAGGACTGAGTTGAAAGGATGAGAAGCTGGAATAATGTTGACATTTCTCAAGGGACATACCTGAATTTAGGGGTGGTCAACACCCAGGGATCAGTATGGGGACTGCTAATGTTCATTAGTGACATGGATGGGGGTGAGATGAGCCTGTGCAGTAGTACACGCTGGACACTGATGCCTGACTCCTAGTGAGAAGGACTTGGGGTTTGTGGTGGATGTCAGCTGGAAAATGATCCAAAAATGTGCTGTCATCACCAATAGGGTGAACCCCATACTGGGCTACATTAGGAGGAACGGAGCAATCCAGTCAAAGGAGATTATTATACCCCTTCACCTGGGTGGTGGGGCTGCACCTGGAATAGGGCATCCTGTTTCTGGTCCTCGCCATCAGAAAAATGCTGGGGAACTGGAGAGGGTTTCCCTGGAGGACTACCAAGATGTTTTGGGACCTAGAGCAGATGTTTTGGGATCTGTGAGGAGAGGTTGAGGAAACTGGGCTTTTTTTGCCCAGCAGAGAGAGGGCTAAGGGGCAATCTAAAAGCAGCCTCCAACTACCTAAAGGGCAGTTTCAAAGGCGATAGAGCCAAACTCTTCTTAGTGGTAGCAGATGGTGAAAGAAGGAATAAAAGATAGGAGTTTCTGGCTGAGAAGGGTCAGACTGGATGTCAGCAAAAACTCCCTCAAGATGGTGGTGCAGCACTGCCACAAGGAACCTAGAGAGGTTGTGGCCTCTCCATCCTTGGCAGTTTTCAAGGGTCAGCTAGCCAAAGCCATGGCTGACCTGGTCTTGGTTGATACCAGACCTGCTTTGAGTGGGAGATTGGAGAAGCGGCCTCCAGACATCCTTTCCAACCAACATTTCTGTGATGCTCAGCTGTTCAGCTGCAAGGAAAGCTGAGTTGCAATTATCCTGACTGTGCATCTTTTCCCACCCAATTCTCAACATTCGCACACAACTGCTCTTGTTTTGATAAATTTTCAAGAACAGAGTGATATCTCAGGTAGAGGCAGCTAGGGCTGCTTGTACAGCTGATTTGTATCAGCAGACCAACAGAAGGAGACCATTGCAAAGCCCAAGACCAACACTGACTCATTTATTGGGCCAACAAAGGCAGCAAGATGTGTGTTTCCTACAAAAAGCACCCAGGCTGCCTTCTGGCCATTTCATGTACATTAAGCGTGACCTTGAGAGTTCTGGGCAGTTATTAATGCCCACCCTGAGCTGAGCAGTGTCTGGGCAGCCCCGGCTGCTGCCCCACTTCGGGTAATGTTCATTTACCAGCTGGAGGAATTGCAGTGGGACTTGGTTTGTATCAGCTATCTGTCACTATAGCAACTCCTCACTTAACCAGTCCCTGCACTAAAAATAGATCACCTTGATCTCAAGGAAAGAAAACCAAAGGAAATCAAAAGGGGCAGTGATAGCGAAAGCTGTAGAGTCAGCTATTGACTGAAGGCTGGAGTATTTGAAACCTCTTATAAATAATCTATCATGTAAAACAAATATTTGAGAGAATCTATTTAATCCAGAAACCCCACTGTGTCAGTACGTTTGAAGCTTTAGCAAAGGGCATGAATCCCTTTTTATCAGAGGGATGTGTTTGCAGTTATCACCCAGCAGACATGGGATGCTGAAAACCCTATGGGATGTTGCTGGGGTTGGTTAAGAGGTGTAAGGGATCTTATCTTCAAGTAAGCAGACCTGCAGCTCTGTCATTAGACCTGATAGCCCTCTATGCTCTTCTCTGTAAGTTATAAAAATCCCTACTCATTAACGAAATTGTTACTGGTATCTGCAGAAATCTGTGAGGGCCTCAAACCTGAAAAAAAGCTGAATGCTGTTAGCAAAGTTGCTGCTATCTTGTGTTGAAGTTAATGGGAGCTGAGTGTTTTGGCACCTGACAGGGACAGGGTCCTCCGTAAGGGAAGTGCAAATGATACTTGATCTCATTTTTCCTCCAAACTGAGCTATTGCTTACATCTGAAGGGAACAGAATAAATCCTTGTGAAGACAGGACAGTAGGTGTGAAGGCAAAGTAACAACAAGATGAAAAGCTTGTTAAAGAGCTACAGAATTAACTGAAAATTACTTTGATGGGAAAAGAACCAAATTTGCATGAAGATAGCTCATATATCACAGGCAGTACGTATGATGCTCAGGAAAGGGTTAAATTAGCTTCCAGAGATGGCTGGAATTTAGAATCATGTTTTCAGCATTATCAGTCAGCAAGAGTTTGCTCTTGATAAAAGGCCAGATTATTTTAATGACCTTTTTGGGCTGACAATTTGCAGACATAGCTGATATTGAAATGTGTAGGCACTTAACTGCCCCTGCCCTGTATATTCTGAATCTTAGTTTTATTTGGTATTATGAATTGTATTTTTTATGTTTAGTTCATCTTCCTAGAACTAAGATAAGCAGCTTTCGATAGTGACCTGCACCATCTCAGGAGAATGCCTTTGCAGAGGGGAAGGGTGAGAGATACTGCTGACCCCCAACTCCCACCATTCTTTTCAAGCTTAAAGCATATTATTACAAGGCAAAAAAAGTAGAATTAGTTCTTATTACATTTTTTTACTTCACTTGAGATGCACTGCTTTTACACCATCTGGGGATCTGACCCATATTCTTTACCTCTTCACTGGGTGCTCTTTTTAATCAGCTTTGGAGCTATGAAGGAACTGCACTGCAAAGTAATTAGAAATCCTAAGCGCATTCCCAAACAGCAGGCATGGAGGTGTGAAAATAGAAATGTAGTTCTTTTAAACAGAAGAAAATCATTCATTGGAAAGGTCCAGTGATGCAAAGCCCATAAGTCTATCCCAGGCATGACTCTCGCCCTCTGTCACTGTATTTTGGGGAGCAAGAGCTTCATCAACATGCATATTTGGCTGACTGTCGCTAATACACAGGCATTAATGAGAAGGAGGCGGAAGCAAATGAACTGTATGTAACTGTACATGCTCATTCAAAGACTTGTGCATTCATAGTCAGCCGAGTCTCCTGGAGATGTTAGTTACAATTACCGGAGGTGATAGCACTATATACACCAAAAGGCAAAAATCCCCCCAAATTAGTTGTTGCCAGCAATACTGTGTTTAGTGCTTTTACTTCCAGCTTCAGTCTGAATGTGCTGACTTGGCATGGATACAAAATTTGCAGTAGGAATGAGCAGAGTTCCCGGTACCGGTATTCTCCCCATATATTTTCATGACAGAAAACTGATTTTTATCTCCCTTAGCTGGCAAGATGGTTAGAAGTGCTTCTTCTGTCTCTAAAGAGACAGCTGCTTCCACTGAGCTGCAGTAAAAATCTCCTCCTTACCCCAGAGCAGGTGACAACTTTCTATTTCTGTCAGATTTGGATTTATTTTCTTCCCTCCTAAAAGGATACCAGAGTTTTCTTTTCTATCAGCCAGGTCCTTCTTTAAAACTTTATGGACATCCTTCCTGGCAGCGGTAATAGGAAAACTAGAGTCTATGTGAAGTCTATTTGAACTTAAAACTGAAGGGTTGTAAAACAAGGATCTTATTGTAAATCATTACAAATTTTTTTCCAAAATAAACACCAGTATGGTACAGAGCACAAAGTGAAGCAACAAGTTCCCTACAAGAAATCCCAACACCGTAAACTAACCTTGAGACGTAGGAGACTTATACAGTAAAATTGTAATACTCAAGACTGACAAAACTAATCCTAACTGAGGGGACTCAGAGAAAAATGATTGTGTTATGGGAGAGAGCCGCCAGCTGAAATGAAAACTTACTACCAAAAGCATGAGTGGGCAGCAGAGTGCTTGCTCTCAGCTGAAAATTAGAGCTATGAGGCTACATACGTGCAGGGGAAAGTCAGCTTAAACTACAGAAGAATTAGACTGAAGAAATCGTAATAGCAGAGGTTTTTTTCTCTGTGCAGGGATGGGGAATAGCATGAGTCTCATTGCAGCTGAACAGCTGCCAAGGTAGCTTCACAGCACTGCCTCAACCCTGGGTGACCACATAGACATGAGTGTGCCTCTACTGCAGTCCCTGCTGCGCAAAATAACTCTAGAGAAGCCAACTTTAAATTAGCTGATAGCTAATTCAAAGGAGAATAGTAGCTTCCTAACTGCCCGGTAATGGAGTTCGTAATTTACCTTGCTTCCCAGGCAAGTTTTGCAGGTGGGCTGACACGGCTTATCCAAGTGTTGTGTTTAAAGGTGACTTGGATACATCTTCTCTGCATTGCAGGCAGTGCAATTCCAGCTTGCTTTTTCCTCCCCACCTTCTTTCCTGATAGGGGTCAGGAATCCACCAGGTTTGATCCTGTCACTGGTGTTGCAACATCTCATAACCATAAACAGGCCACGTAGGTTGGGACTTGACTCTTCACGCTTCTGAAAACAGCAGCCCAAGTCCCCCTATTCTAGATTCCAAAATAAACACAAAAAGGAGGATTTGACCTCAAAAGGCATTAAATACTCGGTGACAGCTGGTGCTTCTGAAAATCAAATTTAATTCCTGATGTCTTTTTACATCTTGTTTTAAAGCCTTGTCACAGACCCTTGACTATTTGGACTTGAGCACCAGCACATATTGACACACTCCGGTGGCTGAGAGGTTTTGGTTAATAACATGGGTAACTCCTTGTCATTGTTTTATTTGCTCAGTTGTAGATCTTGGAGTATCTTTAAAAGATGAGTACCATTAGTATAATTTTACAAATGGTATAGTTTAGGCTATAGAAAATTGTTTTATCATAATCATAGTGTGGATGGCACTAGAATAAAGGCACATTCTGCTTAGGTGTGAGGTTACATTACTATTTTTACTGCTTTGAAATTCATTTTCAGTTAGAACACAAGAACAAATGTACCGGGTCAGGCCAATTATCCATCCAGATCAGTCTCTTTTTGTGCCACTTGCCAGGTGTAGGGAGGACTATAGGAACAGGACAAGAATGTGAGGATGTTTCCCATTACACTCTCCCAGCCTCCAGCACTTTGTGGCTCACGTCCTGAGTTAAAGCTGGTGTTCAGTAGGCCTTGATGAGTTTTTCTTCTATAATCTTGTCCAACTGCATTTTAAAACCCAACTTCTAGCACCTACAACAGCACCTGTTCTGCTGTTTAAGAACGTGATATATCAGAAGTATTTTCTTGTATTTGTTTTGAGCCTCCCACCTGCTACTTTCATCTGATGCTCCCTTGCGTGTTTGCCATGTCCATCCCACGCCTGATTTTACAGACCTCTGTCATATCCTTTCCCTGCAGTCATCTTTTCCTAAGCTGAAGAGTTACTCCATATCTTTGACCAGCCTTATCAGCCTTTTCTGCCTCTTTTCTGGTTTTATTGAGTCCTCTTTGAGCTTGGTCAGTAGAAACCCATGGTCATCTGTTGTAGTGTATAGCCTGGACTCAGTCTGCACCTCTGTATTATGAAGCTGCCTTTGAGCACAGCCCGTAAGTGACCAGTTAGACAGGACAAGGCCACCACTGATGCCACCCTGGGGCCTGACCAGTATAGCTCTCTCCAAGAGAAGGCTACTTTTATTCTGCAACCCATCCACTTACCTGTGTAGACTGTCCACTCATAGCCAGACCCCTCTGGCATGTAACCAGAAGACTTCTCTTGGCCACCCAAAGGGCCGCTTACCTGAAAAGAAGTGTGCTTGGCCTTTGTGGTGTAGTTTTCTCCTATACTGATTACAAGGAATGGGTACATTGGCAAGGTGGGACGTGTATATAAGGGGAAAAGCATTTCTTGGCCCACTGATAGGATAAGTAAGGTAGCTTTGTAAGAGCTGTAATAAGGGTAGTCAAGAATAGTTCACTGTCTAACAGATAGGAAAATGATAAACCTGAAAAATATTATTATGTGATTTATCTGTCTGGAAGATTTAACTCAGTAACTGGAAATTTTTTTTGCGAAGAAATTGCAGAGATCTAACTATGGTGACAAATTCACTTCTGCACACAAGAGCCTATAGTAAAATAATTCTCTGAAAAGTGGAGTTGTGTATTTATTATTTCCTTGGCTTGTGCCTAACTGTCTAATCAGTCTCTGTACATGTCAGCAGCACATCCATAATAAGAAAGTGTTGTGTGGATTAGGTGAACTGGAATTAGAGATGCGATAATCAGCCAAACCGTTGGAGACAATGTAAAGGCTGCATGGCATTTGCATTCCTCTAGCCGAGGAAAAACCCCTTATATGTGCAAATGAGTTGTTGGGATTTTTTTCCTTCCTGATATGTTATAACCATGGGCAAATTGCTCTCAGAGCAGCACTTCCCTGACAGCGTGCCAGTTCACACTGGGGTGCCTCCATGCCTGGTTAGACCTGCTCCAGTATGGTGGTGACAGCTATATTCAGTTAGTATGTAAGTTGATGTGGCAAATAGAGGCATATGGATGTATATATGCCATGGAAAAAATCACTGATGTATAGGTAGGCCCATAGTTTTATGATGAAGAGACCATAACTGGGATTAGAAAACCTATTTTCCCGTCTGTACAATTCTGATAATATCGATCAATCCCATCAAGATGTTGTGAAAGTAACTAATAACTACAGAGGGAGCCTCACTTTGTGATCCTCATGCTGCCTCAATGTCCTAAATTGTCATCGATTCCTTATGTAAGCAATCTGCCTGTCATCCGGTTGTTCTTCTGGTCAGCCTCAGGGTTTTCTGTCTAAATCCTTCTTGACTCTTATCTTCCCATATTCTGATTAGCATCACAGTTATCAAGGTATAAGGAGAGACTGAAAGCAAAAGGCTGATGTAGCAGAGGGAAGGTGTGAAGTGCTGAGCAGATAAAAGCAAAGTTAGAAGTGATGAGTAGGACAAGTTCAGCAGAGTCTGATCCTAAATTTAATCGCAGCCCTGTATGGCTACCATGCCTTTCCTGCCTGGAGGAGGGGAAAAGCATAGGTAAGCCACTGGTGTGTTGCAGGTCAGTCCCCATGTTCAGCCCCTGCCCGTACCTTGCTGTGGCAAGAAAATGAGGCAGAAATAGGTGAGACTTGAAATGTAGAGCTTGTACACTTTAAAGGTTTTTGTGACAGGAGCTGTCCTGACATACACCCTAAGGCAGACATAGCTTATCAAAACTATTCTTTAATGTATATAGTTTTAAGTCGTTCCTGGAAAATAATTTTCTCTATTTGTAAAATGATATTGCTCTATACATTAAGAGCATTCTCCTCCCAAGAGCTGTTAATCAGCTAAATTGAGTTGGCAGAAGTTCTGCCTGTTTTAATGTTTCAGATAACTAAAAGTTAGATTAAGTGCCAGCTCACCCGCAATGGAGCAGACTTCTGTCCCGTTTTGCGTTACATGACCCAATGCGTAGACCCTCCTGCCATGAAAAGCTGGATGTTTAAGTTCTCAGGACTACAACCTGAGAGAGGTAGATGGAAAAAACATCCTATATGCACGTATAAAGGCATATGGGACAGCTCTGTATCCCTTTTTCAGTTTCTAAAATTCAGGCTTATTATCCCAGACCAAACCTACCTACTGCTTAGACCGTACTAAATGCTGTGTTTAAATGGCAGGTGTCAGAGCTCATCCCAGCTCAACTGGCATCTTGAAGAACAAGAAATATGAAGGGAGCTTCAATGTCTGCAATTTAGGAGGTGGTTTGAAGAGCACATATTTAAGACGCAAGAACACACTGTTCGCTGATGGATTGGAAACAGGAACTCACATGGAAATCTTGGGTTTATTCCATTATCTAGTGGCAAAAGGAATGTTTCAGGACAAGAAGATGCAGGGGAAGCTGATTATGTTCTTTGCAATAATATTCTTCATCAAAGGCACTGAGGAGATGCCTTCTTGTTAAAAAGAAATATGAGATGCCAAATGTAGTGACACACTGCAAAAGTAACAAGTCTCAGCTCTGTGTTGTTTAGTCGGGCATTGTGAAGGATGTAAGAACAAAATAGCTGAATTGTTTTCAAATGCAGTATTTTGCAGGAAAGTGATATGATGATGCAGATTGATTCCCTCCTTGCCCTCAGTCTCCTAGACCTCTTTTGAACCTTGAAAAAACACTTGACAAAAGAAATCTGACATGCAATTTTAAAAGCCCTTATGAGAGGCTGTTCAGGAAAATGAGTTGTTACAAGAAGAGGAATTATTGTAGCAGGTGAAAATCAAATTTGTCTTCACTGCACTGGTAGCTTGAGTTTCACCCCAGCTGACTCCTACTCACACACAGGAGTTTCTAACTTAGATTAAGAGATGCTTTAAAGCTGAGCTGCTTTGCTCAGTGGAAAGTACATTGCTGCTGACACTCAAAACTGTAGCAGGGAGGGTGCAGCTAAATCACAGAGGTACTGCTGCTGCTGCTCGAGTCAGTAGGTTGTTTTTTTTTTTTTTTCTCTCATTCACAGGGAAGAAATCAAGTATAGTAAATCCTGGCTAACAGTGGCAGTGAGGGCAGCTTCTGCAAGAGAGGGCAAGGAGCACAAACAGTCCATTTTCAGTAGGGTAAAATGGTAACAAGGGGATGTCGTAAGGGACCGTAGCAGGACTAGTGTTAATAATAGGAGAGGTTGAAGAAGACTAATTGGATATACACGTAACATTTTTAGCGTTACTTACCCAAAACAAATTTTGCCTAAATATTTCAACTGAGGGGTTTTATTGTAGCAGTTCTGAAAAGTCTTCTTGATCCATTTTCTCTATCTGCCGCAATGTACCATGGTCTGGGATAGCAATAGTGTGTTCGATCTTCATTCCACCTTTTTACAGAACATGATGAGCCTGAGCCACAGAGGGATGAAGGAATTCAGCCAGGATGGATTCAGTATCAAAACCAGAACTGAAATTGTAAATTTGCTATTTCAAATTGCACTTCTCTGCTCAGGTGAAGGGGATATTTCTACTGGCTGGCTCACCTTCAACAGTGTAGTTTATGTGGAACAAATGCTTCTATTTCAGTTAGCATTGCTGATCTCCCACTTTTTCTTGTGCGTGTTTGCATCGTAGAACTCATTTGCCCTACTTGTTGCTTGAGAAGACTTTTGAGGATAGGCCGGACAAACCCTACTTGGGTTACAAAGCAAGTAACCCAGGGGCTGATTTGCACTAGGATGCCTTCAGCTGTATCAGTGTCAGTTTTCTGTCTGCGTATCCAAAGGCAGTGTTTCGTGCTCAGTTATCTTTATCCACATAACTATCTTCAGGTCTCCCATCAGTACATGTTTCGTGTGGGCAGGTGCATTTGCAGAGGTCTTTGCTCATTTTTCCAACTGAAATAGTTTTATGAAGGGTAGAGGGACAAACACTGACTTCTTGCTGAACAGTGATTATATTTTGGTAATTAGAAGGTTCTGTTTTTTAATTTACCAAATCTTTAATAATTATGTGCTTTTGTAAATAATCTGTGTAGCTTTACCCATTTGTGGAAAGGACGTTATTTCAAGTAATGACTAACTGTAGCATTAAATGGAGAATATCTCAGTTGGTTCATTTACTTTGTTCAGATTATTTTTATCTCCCAACAACACTGTACGGGTTCAGCTTTGTAAAACGTCACATGCTCTGACCCATTTGGTCCTGTTAACTGTAGTGGGATTATGTTCATGTGGTTGGTCTGGTCCCAGGTGCTCACACCTTGAATGAGCATGGGAACATATACGGAAGAGGAATTTATATATCCAGCTGTCCTATAGCTCCGGCAAATTCACCGGGGGTATCCAGAATTGAATTTAAATGAAACTTTTCATTTCTGTGCAGATCTTTTCTGAAAATGTTGCGCAGGTTAGGAAATTGTACAAGCCCAAGGCTGTTTGTATCTGTCACTGCATATTCATAAACCAGTGATCTGGCACGGCCATACCTGGTACGTGTGTGTGTGCACATATCCTCATACATGCACTGCATCTTGTGTGCAGAAATAGTTACGCATATGGGAATTTCTCATCGTTGATCAGCAGCTGAGAAAATGATGACTATTTCTGCCCATGCTGCTTTTTAGAAGATAGACGTGAACACATCAGAAGAATGAGATAAACAGTGGAACTGACTTGCATGGTAATAGTTTATGTGTAAAACATTTTGCATGTGAAGGGTCAGTTCCTTGTCTCCATAAATGCAAACCTATTACAGATTCACATCCAGTAGATTCACAGTTGGGTCCCTTATTGTTAGGCTCTTTTTCTCAATTGTCTCGAGACCTTCATCCAGGATATTCAGAGTAGAGATTCTTTATAATTTTGCAAAGACTGAAACATCTGGATGTTCTAGATGCTCATCCAAATGCTTTGCTGTGTGTTGTGCTCTTGGCTGTATGGGTCTCTCCACAATCTTTTACTGAAAAGGGCTCATTTTTACTGCTAACGCCTTATCCACAGTCCTTGCCCCAGTTTGAGGAGCTCAGCAGGAAGGACTGGAGAGCCAGATGTCTTCCCAGGCCAAGCAGCCCGATAACTACAGTCCCACGTGCAGCCTTTGTAAGGGATCTGAAACCTTGGAGAAGTTGCTGGGGACACTCTGACCTCTACACCGCTTCTGGTGTCTCACAACACCTTCCTCCAGCTGCCCTGCAAGGACACAGGGAAGAGGACCTGGCAGCCCCCGCTTTGGCCAGACAGGATTTCAGCCAGCTTTCCTTGTTGCCATTAAAACCTCACCGATAGTAGCTCATTTTTGCTCATCTATTTCAGGAAGAGATTTTGAGCACCGGAGTGGAAGAACTGCAATTAGGGTCTGCAAGAAAGATAAAGACAAAAAATAGTGAGGTCTCCCTCGAAACCAGAGGACATCACTAACTCCAAGATGAGCTCGCACCTCTTTCATCCTCATAAAGGCCACTCCTACTTGAACAGCCACTGCTGCTCTCTCATAGAAACATGTGTCTAGGATGGAAAGCATTAGTAGAAAGCCCATCTTCCCCTTGTGATTTCATTGCCGTCACCCATCTTTGACAGATGGGTGCACTGGTTTTTGTGTCTTTCACAATTAAAGGGACAACTTGGCGTCTAGATACTCGGGACAGAAAAGCTGTTTCTAGTTCTGTAATGGTTTCAAATCTTCCGGGTATTTTTCAGGGGGAACGTTTCCCACTTTAAAGCTCTTTCTCCTTCTGAGTCCACACAAGCAAAGGCGAAACCAGCAGGATTATACTTGGGAAATGGTAAGAAAGTCCAGAATAAGCAAACTATTGCTCTATACTAGCTTCTGGTTGTGTTGGAAGGGAAAGGGGTGAGTAAGAGCAAGCAGAGAAATTCAGGCAGAATGGGATTTTTGTGGGCACTGTAGCCTTTTAAATGTGAGATTATATTTTGTGTTTGAGAAAACCAAACGGACACATGGAATAATCCTTAATTTCACAATGATGGCAGACATTGCTGAACACACAGAGAGGAAACCAGCACATTTTTAATTTGCTTAGGTGGCCCACTCAGAGGAAATGTGATGGACTGTGTGAGTGTGTCTACCTCTGACATGGTGTGATTACATACAGCCATCTTGCAGGTGTACAGAGTAGGCTTTAATTTAGTTAAACCAGGTAACCCTGTGGCAGGGAGCTTTCAGCCAGCCACCTGCATAAATACCCCAAGGTGTTGGCAGGCTTGGTGGCTGTATGGTTGCAGTTTCACATCTCTTGGTTGTGGTACAGACATGCTCTTTATTGCAGTCAGCATGTTGTTTGCCCAGATTTTTTTCTATTATGCGGTTTAAAAAGATGCTCAAGAAAGTATACTGCTGAATATCAGATGACTAGGACTGCCATATCAGATCAGGGTGTTAATGCATATCCTGCTTAGAACAAGAGAGAGGGGAAATGAAGATCTGAGATTTTGTTCCTTGATCAGAGCTTGCTGAGTGATCTTGGATAAATCAGATAAAAATATTCCCATTCTTGCTTGCAGTTCACGCCCTAAAGCCCTGCGGAGATGCCAGAACAATTTTCAGCAGTACAGGGTGTCCTCAGCAACCCGTGAATCCAGTGGGTGCTCAGTGCCTCAGCTACGGCACTGGGGCAATATTTAAAATAATACTATGGATTTGGGTGTCAGGTCCAAGTTTACAGTTCTTAACCTCTGTTTAACCAGCAGGCAAAACCCTGGAAGTCAGAGCTCCCTACTGCGAGGTTGCGTTTAGTAAGACCGCTAAATCTGGAGGGAGAGCCTCATTGTGCAGGAATCTCACTGAATTCGCCATTGCCACCAATCTTCCCTAATTTAATTTACCTAAGCTATCACCATCTGATGCACATTAATGTAGGATGATGATTTGAAGATTCATTGATCTGAGATGAATATGAAATGCTGGTCAATGCATTGTACGGCTTTTGGAAAAGGAGTCGGTATTTGCTCTCCCATGTAAATCTTTGCTGCATCCCCAGTGAGTTTCGGATCATCCTGCAGTTCTGGGAGTGAGTCTGGAAATGCAGCGTCCTCTGCCATAGGTATTTCCGTAGGGGGAGGGAGCTGTGGTGGAGCTCATGGACTTTATTTTACCAATGCAGTCACTGAGGGAGAAGCAGGACACACAGCCTAGAGTCCAAAAGTCAAAGGTGTGCTGACGCTTCTGGAAAGGAGGTGTTGGTAGCACAAGTAGTAATGCAGTGTGTCACCAAACAAAAATACCAAGAACAGATTTTCTCCCCCAGAAAACAGGTTTCTGAGACTTTTCTGAAAAGGAGGAGGAAATGTCAGACTCCTGGAACTGGAAAGAAAGGAGCAGAAACTTTGAAAGTTGTTTGATTTTTTTTTCTTTCTATTTCCCTGTATTTCATCCTAATGATTTAATGGGCTGTGGAAGGTACATGGGTGAGTTCTCGCCATCTAATCCAGCTATAAAAATCTTAACTGGTCCTGTCAGTGCTCATTAGCTGACATACAGCTTCCTTCTTTTCAGCCTTTCATCTCCTGATAGAAGAGGTTTCCAGGTGAGGCCTCTGGGTTGGTTTCCTGTCCTGCCTCTTTCAGCACATGCCGAGCGTGACTCTTCCAAAAGCAGTGGAATGGTCTTGGTCCAGAGACAATATGGATCAAGCTCATATGATGCTTGAGCACTGGTGGGAACCTGAAATACATGAGCTATGGATCACAAACTTGTAGGCTTTCAAGATCCTATGGTTTTATTTTGTATGTAAAATATATGCGATTAGACTTTCCTGTTGTCATATGATTTAAACCCAAATAATATGCCAGATTAGGCACAGTATCTTAGAAGTGTTCGAGAAAAGGTGCTTTAACTGGTAACGCACACTAGCCTAAAGCCATGTGGCTGTACAGAAGTTACTGGTGATAGACCAGGTATACCCCATCTAATGATATGACCCATTGTGCTCTCTTCAGTGAGTTATTCTGTATCCATGTGTTATTAATGCTGTAAGTAAATGTACGTTTTCCTTGTATTAAAAATCACAGCAGAATTTCTGGGCTTGGCTTTTCAAACACTGTAAATGCTTCCTCATGTGAATAATTCACTGAGGGACTATTCATAGCAGTAACTGCTTCTATCAGCTCTAAGGATTTCTATTTTATTTTGCATAAACCTTGCCATACAGACAGGACAGGGAGCAAAGCATCTGTCCTACTAACATTAAAGAATTCAACTTTTTCTGGGGATAATACTGAAATAGGGGCGTGGGGGCGGATGAGTCAGAGGTAGCAATCAGCAGAGGGACTTCAGGGCAGAAATGTACGGCTATTTCTTACTCCAGAATCACATTTGCCTGGGATTGCTGTTACACTTTTTTTCCTACAGAAGATGTAACAGGAGTTGAATTTACTTCCCTGCTTGCAAAGCATCAGACCTTACTTTTCCTCCTACATTTCCACTGTTTAAAACCAGCAGAGTTACTTTAACCTTCTTTTTTTTCAACCCTTGTTAAAAACACAGGGTTTGTCAGTCTGGCAGGCTGGGTTTCAGCATTTTATATGACTAAATGTTAAATTCTTGGTACTGTTTGGAGTGTTCGAGCCTGGCAGTCATCTGTAGATGTTTGACAAACACTAGCTTGTCTTCAACTGCTCTCACAAGCAGCTTTGCTTGATTTCCATGAGGGTTTTTTTGGCAGCCACTTAGATCTAAGAATACATTATCAGTCTCTGTCCAGATCCCGGTAACTTGTAAACCAGGCTTGCTCCCAGGCTATCTGAAGGGAGCAAAGGGGAGAATCCCCTTTGCGGGCTGTGGAGCAGCAGCAGCAGCAGAGATGGTCCAGGGCCATGGTGAGCATTTTGGCAGCTGTGGTTGTCTTTGCCCCTTCGTGAGAGCATCTGTGGCTGCTCAGGTTGCGTAGCCCACCAGCACGGACCCAATGCATCCATAAAGTTGGTGGAAGGAAAAAAAGATTTGCCGAGGCAAAGCTGCTCCTCTGTCCCAGGAGCACGAGCACCCAAGGCTCTTACCGGGGAAGGGGAAGGTTTGAACTCATCCCTCTGGCCCTCAGCCGTGCTTTGGCACGTGCTTGCACTAAGCCCAGGTGTCTCTTTGCTATTGAATGGCATAATATTTATCCCACTACAGCAAGGCTGCCAAGCCACGTGGCTTGGCAATCGGACATGCACGCGGATTATTCTTTGACATATTTAGAGAGGCACACCTACCAGGCATCATGTTTGCCCACATTTGAAATAATCTTGATTTAAACAAGAGGGATTACAACATCCAGTTTTCAGTCTCAGGCTGCAGGAGTGATTTCAATTAATTAAATGGCATCGAGACAAGTTTGGGAGTTGTGTGAGCATGTAAAATCAAATATAAAGGAATCGTGGAAAGGCATCGCAACGCGGCTGTGAAATGAGTGAGGTGCCTTCACAGCCCCATTCTGTTATGCATTTGGTGATAAGGATTTAGAGCAGTGCCAGTATATGTAGTGGCAATCAATTAGATAAATATTGTATGAATTTAAAAGTATTATTTCCACTGTTTATAGGATTCCTCTTGCTGACTTCTTACAGAGCTGAATTCCATAGTCCTTCCACTAACGCACACAAATATTCTTTGTACTTGGCTGGTGGGATTGTAATTGTGTCTTCTCGTTTTCCACTTTATTGGTGTATAAATGCTTCTATTTCCACTGGTGATGGTTGGGGTTTTTTTAATCTTATAGGCATTAGATCCGCCTTTCTACTTCCGTTTCTCTAATACCCCTTACTGGACATCGTAAAGAATGATTTTGTTTTCTTCTTTTTCTTGGATGTGGCTTTATATTAAAGTCCCCGAAATTAACTCTTCTAAGATGCAGTATAGTTTTATTCACAGGACATCTGAAAGGTGTCCAGCCTGGGTTGTTACATGTAATGGCTGCAAATCTGGGCTCTGAAAAGCTAATTTATGATGGGCTTTTTTCCCTAATTTGCTTATGTCTGTGTGTACACATGTACAAATACACACAGGTACAGGCAGCTGAAAGTTGGCCTGTAGGTCTGGTAATCAATCAAATGTCACAGTCAAATGAAAATACTATCCCTGGCCATAACCTAGGTAATAGCACACATTGCTATAGAAACCTAACGCATGCATGGAAAAGACCAACTGTACTTAAGGAGGGGAAAAAAACCCAACCCCGAATACAGTAGTTTAAGTTCTTTTGAATTTTAAAATGTTGGGGAGTAAAAGTGGCAAAGACTGTGCAAGTTAGATACAAACAATTTTCTTTAGGAGTTACTCTGAGGCAGGGACTGCGTGAGCAGATGCATAGAATAAGTTGGTAACTTATTTGGAGTCTAGGTAAGGTGCACTAGAAGTCTCTCTATTGATTTCTATCAGGAATTAGATCAAGGCCTTTGCTTGTGAGTGAAATGAGAGAAGGAATCAATCACAAACCATTTCCCCTCTCCTGAAGTACAGCTTCACTTATGAACAACAATGATTAAACATATTAGCCTATTGCCACTTGTTCCATCAATTTTGGAGATGTGGAGCACATATTTCAGTGTTGCTAAAATGATGTAATAGTCTATTTTACATTTCCCCAATATTTTTTGTGTAAAATTCAAGAGGCTTCATATATATTCATAGCATCACATAGCAAGTCATAAATCACCGCTGTGCGTTAGGTAAGAAATGTCCCTAGCATTCACAGAAAGGGAAGTGGAATCAGAGGAATCAGCTTATTTGCTGGAGGAGCTGGTATCCTCTTTAATTTCACTCCTTTTTATCAGCTATACCATTATTTCAATTAAACATTTTACAGGTATTTGTGATCAGTGATTTTTGTGATCATAACTCATAAATACTTACTGGTTTTATGATCGTATTGTGTACAATGTAAGTCTGATTCTTGCTTTGTAAATAGGTACAAATCAGGAGTAAGTTGAGATATTTCTTTTTCATATGCGTGTATAAATGAGAAAAGAGATCAAAAGCAATTTATAAATCAGAATTGCCAAGTCTAAATTTACTGCAACTTATTGAATACGTAGTCTCTAATGTCCCTGGGTTCTGGAATCATGTTGCTTTACAAAAGCTTTCATTTTCTTTCTTTGAAAAAAAGGAAAAGAAAAAAGAAAACCTTTTTTTTTTTCCTTCCTTGGAATTTTATAGCCCCTTCTGGGTGCAGAGAAATATTGGGAGACTTAATGTCTCAAAAAAGAAGATGCAGACAGGAACCCTGACATTTATAGGTTTAAATACCGTGACACTTTGAGGGTTTAGCTGGTGATTTTTTTTTTGGCATTTGAAGCCAGTATTACTGGTGAACACAATATGTACATACAAATATTGTGTTCGTTACAGTAGGACTATATGCATTAAAATAACTATGTAGTTACGATGTAATTTTGTTTGTTTGTAATCCTGGGACATAGCAATGGAAAATCAAGCATCTAAAGTTAGATGTTAGCTTCATTATCAATCAGAGCTGCAGTACATTGACTTCGCATGCATAGCTTTAGGCATGGTACTTTGAAAATATTGGCTCTTTTTCTTGGTTGTGCAACAGTCAAGCAAGGTAGCTGAACTGCGTGTGATGCCAATAAATGAATGAGTTAAAATTGGATGAGCTTGTAAAACATCTACGTCTAATCTAGTGTTTTGGTAGCTCTGCTGTGGCCATATCAAGGCCACTGACAATAGCACAGCTATTGAAATGCTGGGTTATATTTACATTCTAGATGAGCAGCAGCTTGTTGGTGTTGCTATACCGTACTCAAAGAGTGTGAGATGCAGCATTTGTGCCAGAGGATCTGAACATACCCTGAGCAAAACAAGGTATTTGGGAGCAAGGTCAGCTTGGCCGCTCTGTGGCGTTATGGCCAGCAGAAGCTCCAGTACTCAGAAACAATGGTCTTCCCTTCTGCATGTAGAAGATCCACACAGCCAAAGAATCCAAGCTCACATTGGCTTATTAATGTATAAATGACCCCCTGTGAATCCCAGAGGGAAATTTTTTGGAGAAATGTTGAACGAGGGCAGCAGCTCAGTTTGGAAATCACAGAAAAACCCACCCTCAACTTGAGCAGAATGTCTGGGGAGATTTTTAGGCCTCCTCACAGAGGTGGAGATGGACCCCAGCATCCTCACCCAGAAAGGATAAGGTCTACATTAGAGGCAAGGCATAAAAATCCCCTGAGGGTAGGACTGGAGCAGGGGGAAATGAAAATAGCGTACGTGCTTTATTTTTTAAATGTGTATGTTTTACAGATGGAAGAAGGTTTCATGACATTTCAATATAAGTCAGACCATCTGTTTCTGTCTGCAGTGCAGACCTGCACACTGCAGCTTTGTGCTCGTGTGGGAGAACTGGGAAGCCAGGCTGCCACTTGGAGTAAGGGGAGGTTAAATGAGAATCTGCTTCATTATCCACATGGGATGAAATTTATAGAAGATGGAAAGCAGATCAGATTTGAAAGCTCCCTAAAGCGAGAAAGCTTGTCTTTAGGAAAAAGAAAAAAAACAAACAAAGCCACGATTAGCCACGTTACAGACTAGAGACACCCCATGTGCTACCATCATGATAAGCATGTGCTTTTCCCATTAATTTCTGTGCTATGTTCCGTTTTACACGTTATCTGCAAGTTGGCCTCTCATGAAGCCAAATATTTAAGCAGGAGTCATCCCCATAGTGTTAGAGGGGTCCGATTAGCAACCAAAGTGCAAACGGGGGCAGCTGAGTCAATGGCAGAGGTTGACCCCAGCAGCCTGCCAGGAAGGGGCAGCTTCACATTCCAGCTCGGCGTGGCGGGAACTCAGCCAGCTCTGGCTGCCCAGGAAAAGTCATGAATTAATGCATGTCTCTGCCAAGGAACGGGGATGTGCTGACAGCATTGCTGGGGCCTCTTGGAAAAGGAAGGTAATGGACTAGTTTGTGCTTCTGCCCCCTATTTGAAGAGCAACTTTTAACCACTGGGAGCATATAAATCACAGTTTAATAAACTGAGATGTGTAGGTTGTTATTTTGTTCTACGTCTATTGCGGATAATGCTCTACATATTTGATGTAAATGATACAGTGGGTCTGACTCTAAATGCGAGTGTGTAGCTCGAGATAAATTGCATCGATGTTTTCAGGGGAAGGAGAGATGCTGCTCTGATTAAGTATAATGGAAGCTAATTTCTGCAGAGCCCCATATACTCTACTGCTGATGTCTTTGTTGGGTTTTGGTTTACATTATTAGTTAGCCATACTGCTGCTTCCAAGCACTTGAGACCCCTCTGAAGTTGCAGTTTGATCAATTGATATGCAGTGTGCTACAGGTATGAACACCTTATTGCATTAAACTGACACTTTCAGTAGTTCTGTGGCCAGAGAACTTACTTAGGAAGAACTTCTCAGTGCTGAATCATGACTCCATGTTGCTTGAGCAAAGCCTCTACCACCAAATGTTGGCTTTGGTCTTTAAAAATGACTGTTGTTCTAAGCAAATGTATTATCACTTTTAAGAGATAAAACATGCATTGCCACATGTTTTAAGGCAGTTGTATTGGCAAATAACTTTCTCTCCACAGAACAAGAGAACTGCAGCCTGGAAGGGATCTATATAGTGGTTAATAATCTGCTGTAGAAGAGCTCTATCGTGAGGTTTCTAGCTATTTTTTTCTGCAAAGTGCTCAGTAGTTTGGCATGAGATAGCTGGTCCATGGTACTATCACAGAGCTGGATGGACATATTTGTATTTGATGCCAATTTTCCCGGGATCTGCAGAAATCTGGCTCTGTGCTTTGAGCCATCTGACCTTCCCGTGCTTTGGCAAGGCCGGCTCATGCATAGGTGATGCTACCAGTTGCAGGGAGGGTGACGGTGAGAGCACGCTGTGCTCCTGCATCCTCTTCCCCAGCAAATCGTGGGAGCAGAAGCACCATGAGTGTGGGGACGCTTCCGGCAGAGGAGGAGAAGGAGGAGCTTTGTTAGTAGAGTCCTGTAATCCCCAAGAGGATATAGGAGGACATAGCAAAGTCAGCATTTTCAGCACAAATCGGCCCTGTAATCTTCACAAGGGAATGAAATCCCCCCAAGGACAGCACCTGGCTCCCAGCAAGGTCCCTGTCTCTGCCACTGATGTCGTCAAAGACACTTGTTTTCTGCCAGTGCAATTGCATGATTATTTCCAAACTTAGTCCTGAATTTGGGTCCTGTTCATTGGGTGCTGGAGGAGGGATCAGCAGACGAGGAGGAGGGATGGGGAAGAGAAGAACTGGGCAGAGCGCTGCTCCGGAAAGAGGAGGAACAGTAAAGAAAAGCCTGCAAGCAGCTGGAAAGGGGACGCTCACCCTTCTTGGCATCATTGCTCAGTAAAAAGGAAGGAAAGCCTTCTGGGGAGCCAGAGAAAGCCCTTGGCTAAAGATTTTAGATCTGCCTGAAAGGTCTCTGGGAGGGCCCAGAGCTGAGTAAAAGAGGGATGAAGCGTGCCTGGATGGCTGTGAATATTGAGGCATTTCCTGCATCCTTCGCTTCATACATATTGCTGGCAGATAGTTCTCCTGTCTTGGTTCAATTTAATTTAGGTAAATCCCCAGTATTAGCCAAACCAAATGGCTCCAAGCGCAAGAGAGGAAAGCTGACAGCTTCTTAGGAAGGGGGAGGAGGAGAGGAGAGGAAGGAGATCGAGGGAAAGGACTGAGCCAGTTTTCCTTGATCACGTTATGGCACGTGACTGGGAATCACAGGGTCCCCGGTTGCGTGTCCCCCATCTACAGCAGCCGTCCACATGTCTGTCACACTCTGACACTGGATCTGCAGCAACTGTTGCTTCAGCTGGCTGCTGGCATGTATTTATCACCAGTGGTGTTGAAAACAGAGCCAGAGCAAAATGTCCTTAAAACTTCAGCTCTACACATCAACAAGAGAAAAATGGAAAATAATTTATCAATGTGAATGAAAACAATGTGATATATATTTTTTAAGCACGTTTGGGATATTTTCTTTTGGATTTTGATTGATTTCATGTGACAGATTAAAGGAACAAAACAAAATATAGTTAGTAAAGTGTTCTGTTGTTCCTGTGTGGATTTATTTCTACCCATTTCTTGCACACTGCCGTAGTTCATAGGCGTGCAGTGGCTGGGAGCACTTTCACCACTGGTAGGACACAGGGCATGGGGCAGCAAGGTCACTGATTAGTGCCGTCTTGTCTCAGCAATGACAAAGTTACATAATTATGTGTGTCAGGGATCCTTTTTCTAATTGCATATTGCTGAGGGACTAGCACAGATTGTGCCGTGTTTACCTTGGCCATTTTAGTGGCTCAGCTCACTCTGGTTGATACCCTTTTTGTTTCTGTAGCGCTCGCCTCCTCCTGCGGCCAGCTGTGCCCAAGCCCCCTATCCAGGTCTGATTATTTTCCTTCACACTAAATAGTTTTGATTTGCTGTCAGAGCCCTTTAATTTCATTGTGGCTTTGTTTACCGAGATGAAGCAATGCACTCAGAGCACAGAGTAACACAAATAATCATAGTTTTGGTGAAACTGTCCCCCAGCTCCAGAGCTCTCAACCTTCCTGCTCTGCTTGCTTGGTACCAGTGGTACCAGCACACCCAGCTCCCGTCTCATCTTGGTTTAAACCTACCACCACTCTTGCTGCTACCACAGTTGAATGGAAGTCAGTGCCTTCTCCAAAAACTGTGTTTGCTGGTCTTAACTCTGTAAAGTTTCAAGTCTATGCTAGGAAGTTGCTTTCACCCAAACTCCGGGACTTTGTGGGGTGGCAGAACCTGGCACAATCTGTGCTTGGAATAGGGCTGAGTGCTCCTTTTGCATCATTGGGACGGACAGGGCTAAGGCAAATACTGTCAGAGATCCCACACTTGGCTCCACATAGTGTGAATACCTCGGACATAAGCTCTGCAAGGCTAGTGGCCAGCCACGTGATGGTCCAGAGGTCTCAGCTGGCCTGGGCTGGTGTTCAGCTTGTACCAACCATGGTCCAACACCAATACAGCTGAGTCGTTCCAAGCTGGATCCCATTCAAGTTCAACAGCACTTCAGGGTGATGCTTCATGTTCAATCCTGCATCAAGAAAAAAGTGTCAGCTAAATACCAGCTACCTTCCACAAAACAGTGATTGAATTGCTTTTATAGTGGTGAAACTTTGGCAGAGTATATCTGTTTAATCAATGCAATAGTTAAAAAAAAAAGGGGGGGAGGGGAAGCTCTTGGGGCCACAGCTTTACAGTGTGGTGGAACGAGTGGTGCAAATGAACTGCTGAAGCCCCCTGATGTGACAAGAGCCTGTAAGGATAAGTCTTAGGGAAACATTTGGAGAGCCATGAGCATTATTCAGTACTATCCTGCTCTCCCTTGAAAGGAGAACATTGCAGAACTTCCTGATGTTCTTTGCAGTCAATCTGTAAGCCCTTGGTTGGTAGGAGTTAAGGATCATATGTTCATGCTGTCTCTGCAGTGTCATCTTCTATTTTTCTGGAGGTGTCAGGAACATAATCAGCTGTCGGAAAGAATAGAGACTCAGGAAAGCAAAGGGTGTGTTTTTTTCGGCAAGTAGAGTCTCCTCATCTTATGTCCTCTGAATCTGAACTGGAAGGAGTAGACACCAGTCCTCTTTCTCGACTGGTTTTTGCAAGACCTGGCTCAACTAATGAGCTATCAGCCATGAACCCTTATCTAGATGGCTCTTTAAAACCAGCTGGTCTTTCACCATCTGGCTGATTCTTTTGTATTGAGCAGCAGCAGATGACTCTCAGCATCAAATACAGTTTCGCCAACGTTCAGTAAACTGGGGTAATATATAGCGGTTTACTACTTGCAGAAGTGCCTGACGACTTGTCATGATCTGTTTGTGGCAGCAGATTCAATCTAAATGGCTTTCCGAATGGGAGTACTGGGTATCTAGGGGATATGCAGGGATTGGGGTAGTGATGCTCTTGTCTGGAGCTGCCCTTGCTTCGAGGAACAGGTTGCAGCACTGCCTTGCTTTAACAACTGAAAGCAACCAGCTTTCCAGTGCAGCAGTTACTTGTTATAAGGAGAAAACAGCTCATAATTTATTTTCAGAAATGAGGTCAAAATAGTGCAGCTGGGGAGGGAAGTGACTGGCGCAGCGGGTTGGTAATGAGATACAAAGCCTTTCCCTGCTAGGTTAAATCCAGCTTCAATCAGCAGTGACTGAAATCTTTTATCATTTGACAGTTGTTCACCACGGCCTTTGCAGTGTTGGCTTTGCTCCATGACATCTGAGTCAGTACTTGCATAACCAGCACCCTGCTCGGCTGCCTGAGCATCACACGGACCTGCACAAGGGGCTGGGGCAGGTTAGCAGGGAAGCACCCGCTCCTCTAGCCAAGATCACACTTGTCCTATGAAGAGGCCTCCTGCTCTTCAGAAGGTTTTAGGCTGAATATACTTTCTTCCTGGTTTGAAGCCCTGAACCCTGTCCATTTCCAGCTGTGACAGGGCAGTGGCGTGGAGGTTGTAGTAATCATCTACTCTGAGTTGAAGAGCAGCATTAGAGTGGCTCTGCCAGGGCTGTTGCAGCAGCCTCACCAATTGCTCAATCTGGTCCTGGCTGGTGGACCCATCCCTTCCCCAGGAGGTCTGGTCCTGCCCTCAGGTTCCCTCCTCGCAGCCTCCTCTGAAGCCCCTCTCCACGTCTGCCCCTGTGTGCACAGATTCCTTAAATAAAAGGGCATGGGTGTCTTCTGTACATTTCCTTTCCTTGACCATTGTAGAATTACAGAATTACAGAAGACAATTGGGCAGATGGTCAGATCACTCCCCACAGGTTGTCCTTTAATGCAGATCTTCTTCTAGTAATGGATGTAGCTTTCTTACTGATCCACCTAGGGAAGGAGACCTGACATCAGATATTTAAGACCTCTCCATGCTTTTCTTCTCTGGCACGTTAGCCAGTCGGAGTCGTTTCTGCTTTTTCCCCTTATAGTATATATAATGTTCATATCATAGACTTTGTCCGCATCTCTTATGTCTGAGCTTTCAGATATTGCCTTGTCCTAGTCAGAGAGGTAGCAAACTTGGAGGAAGGGCCTCTGCAAATGTACCTGCTTGGAGGTGCACTGAGCTTTAGCCTGATGCAATGGAAGCACCAAGCACTCTGTTTACCTTATGTGTTTTTTATGGCTGCTGGATTTGCCTAGCTTCTGCAGTTTGAAGTGTGCTAGTCCTCTGGATTTGTCACTTAGCTGTCTTGTATGTGAACAGACAGGCCTCAGCCCTCCTGAGTCTGAGGACTGAGGCGATGGCTGTGAAATCCCTACCCTGCTTTAGAGTATTAACTTGAGTGTGAAATGAGGACAGTTGGAGTGTCAGCCTGAACTGCTTGTCCACAGCTGATGCTGGTGTGCAGGAATGGGACCAAAGTCTCTGGGGACTTAAGGAGACACCTGCAAAAGCATGAGAATTGGGGTGATGGGGGGGAAAGGCAGAACGAAAGGGCAAAGGTAGATCTGCTTAAATGGATCAGATTTCCCCACTGAGTGAGGGAAAACTCTGGCATGAAGGTGTCCCCTACTCCAAAGAGTCTACTGTTTAGGTACTCACTCTCAACATGCTGAGTCCTTTTGGCTCCTACTGTTTTCATAGCTTTATAGCAGGACGACAGCTCTGAGGGGTAAAACAAGCCAGGAATGTGACTGCTGTCATGTGCTGGAGGCATGCTGTAATCGTGACCTGGGATGGGCTGTGGGTTGAAGCTGGGGCTGGATGACAAGGGAGGGGAAGGATTTCCTGGAGAGGAAAATTGCCTGGCCAGCCCTTTGGAAAAATGTAAGCATGCTCTGCTGAAGGGCACTTGTGCTCCTTCCTGCCAGAAGCTTGCAGCACCACAGAGCTGGGTGTTGAGAGGAGGCATCAGCTGCAACCTGTTGTGCAGCCAAGCAAAGGAAGCCACCGTGGGGCATGCTTTTGGGGGTTGGTCTTGCAGGTGCTCTGGTGAGTAGGCAAGTGGATGAGGAAGGTTTAAATCAGCCTGCAAACAGTAAGTGAAATAACAAGAAAAAAGGAAATGTGTGAGGAATTCCTCTGACTTATTCACATAGCATGAGTCTCTAGTAGACCTGAAGTGTAGTGTTTAACATTTTAGCAGGAAGTATAGAGGAGAGCGGAGATGCTTGATCTGCAGAAGAAGGAGGTAGATAGGGAGTCAAGAAAGCATATGTGGATGGGAAGGCACGGGCCAACCTTGCGTCATGTAGTTGACGCAGAAATATCAGAAATGTGTGTGGTCGGTAAAAACACTTGGCAATAGAGATATAAAATCGGAAGAGGTGTTGGTTGATCCAATGCAATGGACATCACTGAAGTTTAGTCCCCTCCCATGAGTTTGAATTTTACTCATGTGCAGGTAAGAGGAATAAGATGATGGAGTTTAAGGGGACCTCCAAAATGATAGGATCATTAAATATCCCAGGGTGAGTGTTTGTTCATTTCATGTGACTGATATTTATCCAGGTATGTGTTTAAAGTTCCCTTTAGGCTTTTGTTAACAAAGTAGGGATTCATTTCTGGATGAGCTCTTTCTTTAAGTATGATGGGCCCAAGCGCACATGGCTCTGTTGAACACGTAGCATGCTTGCTAAGCGTGTTTGACTTGCACATTTGTGGCAACACCAGCATCTAAAACTTTGTAGACATACCTTTCAGTATACCTTGGATAGCCTCTTGGGGTACCTCCTGGCTCCATGCTGAAGTTTTAATGTACAGATGTGATATCGCTGCTCTTCGGCCTCATTTCATTGCTGGGTATCCTGACAGTACTTACTTTATTGGTTAAGAGTGTGGAGAATCACAGCAAGAGGACAAGGCTTTGTTTGATTTTAAGCTTACTCAGCTTCTGTGGTGGGAGAAGAAAATAAGATGGTAACTGATTCATCACATATGGGAAGCATGGACTTGTCAGTGGTACATAAGTATATCCCAATTCAGGGCATATTTTAAGTCTTTTGATACAGTTGTGGTTTTGGTACATGGCTGTGCAGCTGCCTTCTCCCCTTTTTTCTCCCTTGTACCCTCAACCAGGTCTTAGATGGACAACTCTATTCAGAGCAATTGTTAGAAGAACTTGGGCTGTAGTTTTCTGTACACTTCAAGTGGTATAAACCAGCAATGCCACTGTACGAAGTGATTCTGCTTCCTTCCTGGCACCTTCTGACTGCCCTCATACTTGTGCCAGGACAAGTGTTTGCACTGCATTGGGAAACTGGTCCGGATTAGAACTAACCAGAAGGACAGAGCTCTGAGGTTAGTTATAATCTACATCTCTGCAAGATCTAATTGTGAAAGGCAGAAGAAAGCCAGTGTTGTGTGGATCATTTCATGGCAAGGAGAGGGTTAGTCTCTGAGCAGGCTAGTAGTGTCTAGAGAAAGCAGCCGTCTACTGCACTAATGTTCAGCTAAAAGCATGATCCAGTACCAAGGAAGGCAATGGAAATTATACTACCAAGTGGCATAAGGAGCAGGAGCAGACCCATAGGAATTTATTTTCAATCAAACAAGAGCCATGAAATCATTAGTTATTTCTTCAGAAGGCTGTGCCGTCTCTGCTGTCCCATATGTGCACAAAAAGATTAAGCCCCAGGTTAGCAAGATAGGAATTATGATGAGACAGAAGTCTGAGTCAGACACAGTGGGGAGAGGCAAATGCCACAGGCTGAAGCAGTGCTTGGACTCCTGTTGAATTTTGAAAAGAGCTAGAATGAGGGAGATTTTTTGTTCTTTTAATAAGAGAAGAAGAGAGGGTTTGAAAAACATGAATTTCAGAAGCAAAGAAATTGCAAATTACAGCTTCATTCTCTAGCTACAGCTTTCCTGAGGATTTGGAGTAGTTTGCAGATATTTCATTACTCTCACCTCACTGCCCTTGTAAGCATTGCAGAAGATAAACAAAAGTAAACTGTGCTGCGAGACTTGCAATCCAGCTGTAACTCTGATGTCTTTACTAGCACCTCTAGAGCTATTTTCTTCATTGTAAGAGCAGGAAACTGAGGCTAATATAAGCTGATAAATTAAATAGAGAGCAGGTCCCAGGACCTGAGTCCTGAAGACACTGCTCCAACAGCTTTATAACCTGTTATTCCGAACCTCAGGAAGTGGCACAGTCTAAACGCTTGCCTTCTAGCTGCATGGTCGTGGCTGTGTGCAGCATTACAGTATGCATTCCCCTGGCACCAGCCCTGGAGCTTTCATGCGTACGCTGTAAATGGATATCCTAGTGGTCTTTATGTGCATTAATATTCTGTCTCTCGGTTACACAGAGACTAGATGTACTATGCAGATGAAATCACCCACAGTGATTTCAGTGGGGTTCTGCAGGCTCGGATTTAGACTGTTCTGTTCATTAATTTGGACCTCTAACGACATGTTTGTAAAATGTTTGGTGTTTTTTCAGTTTCACGGGGTGTTCTCTGCTTTAGCACGTTACAGAAATAAGGTACACAGTTAAGGCACTGATTTAGAGCAAGCGAGCTAGGAAAACCTTTGCCTCAATTCCCTCATTTTTTAAATTTACGTTGGAAGAGCATATCATAAATCATAGGAGAAGCAACAACTTATCCTGTTCTGCAACCCCCCCAAGCAGCTGCTTTTAAAAAGCTGACATTAAGTGCAATGATTAAGTATGAAATCAAGCATCAGAACAATTACTTCCAAACTTGTCTTTATATGTTGTGCATACAACATTCCCCCTCCCACCTTTCCCCCCTTAATGTTCCTCCTCTTTTCCTTTGCCTATCAAAATGTAAACCCTTGAGGTTGGGGCCTGTGTTATCTTTTATGTTTGTGAAGCACGTTGCACACGGTGGATGCTACCAGAAGCAAAACACGAATGATGATGATGGTAACTGTGGTTTGGAAGCTTTGCTGTGTGAAACCAAGGAGAGGGTCCTGGGGCAGAAAGCAGTTATAGCAGCCTCTAGCAGAGGACAGGGTGATGGAGAGACAGACAGTGCTGGCCACTGAAGTGTCACCGAAGACAGGCAGTTTGCAGCTTTCTGTAATGGCAGGGGAGCATTTAGCTCAGCTTGGCTCAAAACAGCAAAGAAAGCCTAGATAGGACAACTGAGGTTAATGTGGAAAGAGCTGTTAAATGTTAGCTTTAGCAGCCAGACGTCTTTGCTAAAATAGAAAACAAAAGTTATTTCATTAAAGCCTCTGAACACAAAGTACTCTGTGAAAGTTTAAATGCCAGGTGCTGTATTAAGTAAATAAAGTAGTCCTGCTGTAGGCATTGTTTCTCACAGCAGCCGGCTATAACCAGCACATAGTACAAGTAACCATGTGAATCTCTGCCATGTGATGTAGTGCTATGCCTGGCTAACGTGCTGATACAGGGCTGGGAAGTCAGAGGAGACTTCTCTTTCAGCAGTTATCAGTAGGTTGATAAGGGCCAACTGTTGCACGTGGCTTATTTGCATGGATTGGCTTATGCTCATTAGTCATCTGGTTTGGATCAGAAAAAGAAACTCGGGGTTTGCGCAGATGTCATGTGTCTTTCCAGCGCAGTTTGAATGGAGTGATTGATTTTCATTTTAGTGACTTTTTAGATTGGTATCATAGTACTGCAGCAGTTACCCCCAGGGAGCAGTTGCAGAATGTCATATCCCGTTATCGGCAGTCCTGGGTTTGTGTACAGCAGGAGCCATTTGGAAGGTGGCACTCTTAAACTCCTCTTGCACTGCTGTCAGTGGCAGGATTGAAAAGTTAGCCAAGTGATTCAGAAAGTGAAAAATCTGGTATTTGCAAGCTTCTTGACCCCACAATCTGTGGGTGATGGATGCACAGGAGGATAAAGCATTCTTCACTCTCGTGTGCTTCTTGTAGTAGAGATGCATGCCCAAACCTCCTCCTTCTGCTTTTTGGGGTTCTACAGGATGTTTCCCCATCGTGCTGTTACCTGCTGAGGATCACTGTTAATGCTTTACTCCTGTCATTGGCACTTGTGCTGGCAAGGTACATGTTGCCTGAGTTTCTGACAGTGCGTGCTGGCCACAGCCATATGGTGTCTGGTAAAGTCTTGGTGCTGAGTCTCTCAATATAATTACCATGCTGAGCTAATTGCTCGTGCCTGGCTCAGGCACTTATTCAGTGGCTACCCCAACCATTACCAGGACCTCTTCCTTTATCACGTGTCAGGCTGTCAAACAGCAGTGGAATGTGCATTTGGCTGTCTCAAAAAAACAAAACCAAAAAAAGCCATTCTTTGCCATCGAGCTCATGGCTGATCTCTGTTTCTTTGGTATGAATTATTTGCCCATGGTATTCTCTCCAGTATTTGCAAAACAAAGGAGAAGGGGTGGCAGAAAATTGGGAGTTAGAAGCCAGACTGGAACCTTCCTGCCAACAAGAACTAGAAAAATCCCATTGGGAGGGATATTATACGCCAGGATTTCTGGTTTCTGCTTGCTGTGTTTGGATCCCATGTATTTGTTCCTTTAAAAGCAACAAATTCATAATTGTATACATCTCTGGATCCCATATACTACTTCCTGCAGGTTTCCTGTAGCCCTAACTGCCCAAGTTCACAGCCCTTGACAGCCACCTCTTTCCTGACAATCAAGTCCCCTGGTCAGCTCATGTACTCTGATAGAAATTTGTCTGCTGAATAAAGGAAAAATGCAAGTCTGTTGAAAACAGGCAATGGAAAACTAAAGGTGATGAAACTCATCTAGTTGTGGAGACTAACTATTAAGAACTAAGTGGGAAAACACAGGCTTGCTGTGGAGGTTTCAGTCCCCAAAAGGTGCTAAGCTTGGGAGAAGCAGAGGGTCGAAACCACCTGCAAGGGTGCTTGTGCAGTGGGAAGAGGGGAGCTCTGCAGGGTAGATCCCCCGTGGCTGGGAGCCTGTCAGACTGATCCAGCCTGATAGTGCAGAGGTGATGACTGCTTTGGTAACGTATCCAGAACCTCACAGTGCACTCTGAAAAGGCAAAACAACACAAACCTGAAACCTCCCAAGGCCCAGATGGTGGGTATTTGAAAAACTGCTCTAAGGAAATTAAATACTATTTCAGTTATGTTCTGTAAGCCGTGCTGACATAACGTGTCAAGTCTTCCTAGATTTGTCAAGTACATTTAACAAATGTAAGATAACCAATGTACAATTCTGGGCAAGGTGGAAGATCCTCTGTCTAATCAGCAGTGCAGGAGAAATCTGCAGTAAACCCTTTAAGGGATACAGTGTTGGGAAAATGTTTTTCCTCATCAGCCTTTCCTCATAAAGGGGCCTTGAGATCTTCAGAAAGAAGAACAATTCTCAAAACTTTACTAATTAAACTTTTCAGCTCCCTGATTTTCTCAGTTTTACGAGGAAAAGGTGTTACATTGCAGATTCCATAGATACAAGTGTTGTTTAGGCACATAAATAGACCACAAGCAGAGGAGAATGCGCTGAATCCTGGAAACTGATGTGGCTTTGTCTAAGTTTTTGCAAAGTGAAATAGCTTCTAAAGCAAAGGTGGTGCTTTCTGGTTCAGGTATTTCTGTGGCTGAGACTGCATAAGGAGTGGTTTCTTTTACTATGTTTGAACTAATATAAAGAAATTAGATTTTTACTGCAAAAATATACATTTCCCTGTGAAACTTTTCAGACAGCATATGATATTTTAATGACTTAAAGGGTGTATTTTACTCTTCCTTTGATTAATGAAAAAATCTGAAAGATATTTTTGGAAACAAGTAAGCTTCCCATTGAACGGTGTACCAGCTACGTGAATAGCCATGGAGTTGTTTCAATAAGACTGAAACAAATGTGCTTACTAATGCAGCTAGGATAGATGCTGCTCAGCTGGAACCAGGGAGCTTAGATGAAGGACTGGAAGGCCTGGCCATTATACGAATGATGCACTGTTGCTCACAGATATAGGCTATATGGTTCAACAGTAGAAGCTGTAGTTCTTGTAGGGTGGGAGGCATCCTGAATTGGTGTGTAAGTGAAAATGCTAGATACGGCAGGAAATTTCCTGGGCAGTATCTATCGTATTTTTTGGTACAGTAACTCTTAAGATTACTTTTCAGGCTTAATTATTTCTTTTTCTAACTAACAGGTATTTTACAACATTTAGTGTCAATATCACCAGTACTATTTGAATAGAAACAGCCAGTAGCCATTTACCTGCTTATGGGTTCATAGTTTTACGGCTATTAAGTGGCATTAAACTTCATTTCACCTAATTTGCATCAATTTGCTTATGTGTCAAAATTAACATAGTATTGTGTCTGAAGAGTGAATCAGCTCTGTGAACAGCCGGCTCAACTCAGATGCACTTGTGCTGCTAACTACTTGACATTCAGCAGCCACAGCCTGCCGCCTTCTCTGTTTCACTGCCAGCTGAAGGATAGAAATGAAAGGACAGTGTTGTCCTGGGAAGGAATCAGACAAAAAGCGTCACATGGAGCCACTGCAAATGGAAATTCCATTTGTTTTTTTTCTGAGAAGTTCCAGTCTAAATGGTAAATTAATATATCCCTGTATATAAACTTGGAAAGCTATTCTAGCAACAGCTTTATGTGTTAGCAATGGCATTATCTGCTTGATCAGGTACAGGACAAGAGAATACTCAAGTGTGATTCCCCGGAAGAGGTAAACTGCAAAAGTGATTTATTTTTCATGGCCAGTAACTCTCACCAGTTTTAGCAACTTCATCTTAAGTTGTTCTAAGTTGTTGCATTATTGCACAAATACAAAAGTAAAGTTTGAGAGCAGGCTGCCAGCTATATCATTTGGGCCCTCAACAGGGGAGTACGACCCTATTCCGAACCACCCAAAGCCAGCCTTTTGTACAGGAGCATTAGCGCATCCCTGAAATCCCTAGCAGCATCATTTGGGGGCAGGTGGCTCCAAAGATTCATGGGGGCAGGGGCTGTTTTTCTTTCTGGAAAAGGGTTGATATAAAAGGGAGGCTTTGGCAGGAATCACTGGACTGTGAGCATCCTTCCTCCCAGAAACCACCAGATGCATCCTGCCAGGTCAGGCATGAAATGTAGGTGACAGAACTAATTGTGGGTGTCACCCGGGGAATGCAGGAAATTTAGGAGGGCAGCCACTCTTCTTCCCTTGGGAGTACACGAATGACAACGTAGCGCTTTATACTTTCCTGTTATGTATCAGTGGAAGGCTGGTTTGGATCAGGATGCCCAAGTGGGTGGAGAACTCACTGCCATGCAAAATAAGGGCTTTATTTAAAAGAAATAGTTGCAAATACCTAGAGAAACAAGTGAAGGTAGCGACATTATTTTTGTGTGTTTGTGACAAACTAAATGCCAGTTAGTGTTGCATGCTAACTTGGGCCAAAGTTGTGGGCTCTGCTGTTACAGCAGTACTTTCTCGGGGCTCCTGCATGCGACCTGTGATGTGTGGCTAGATCCCGGCTGAGGCTGCTCAAATACAGGCACAGAACTGAATGCTGGGCCATCACTGCGTGCCATCAGAGACAACACTGTCACAGGGAGAAGGCAACTGGAGCCCCATTTTGCTCAAAATTAAGACTAGTACTATTTAGTTCTGTTAGGATCTCACATACATATTCTGAGTAAAGTTGTTTCTTACATTAATGCAATTTTGTACCACATAGTCATATATTCATATGAATAGTCATATTGTCTGCATATTCAATTATGCAAATGTTGGGGTTTATGATTCATCAATATGGAGCCCACAAAGTTATCCTCTTTTCTTGCTCTTGTCTTGTCCCCAGAAAGGAAATGTCAGGATGAATCAGAACAAAGCAAAACCCTTGGACTGTTTTAAAACTGGACAGGGACGATCAATAGAAAACATAGGACAAAACCGTGTGTTAGCCAGTGACACAGTAACTGATCTGCTAGATTTTTTCTCTCTTTTTTTAGTTTTTTATTTTTCTTGTCTAAAACTCTTATGTTACAGAAAAAGGAAGAGCTGTTTAGTTTCTTAACATGAAAATATCACATTTCATTATGCATTTCATTGTCTGATGAAAGAAACATTAGCATAAAAGATAATTACTTGCCATATCAGTTCATCTTGTTACCAGAACAAGTAGAGTTTGCAGCCAATCTCAAAGATTGTTTCTTCTCCAAAATCCTACATACATACTGAATTTTTTCAGCTTCATTATAGAAGGCTCTAGAATTGTTGGCTAGTTTTCACTGCTTAATTGTTTTATGCATACTTTCTCCAAAACGAACTGTTTTCAGCCATGAGATGTAGCTGTATCTTGCCTCTTCAATGGACTTCTTTTGTAGTAGAACAGGGCAGCTACTGCACATACATATAACTATGTATTTACACCAATGCTGCCTGTTCAGATGGCAGACCAATAGGATAAAAGTTAATACAAAGTTCTGTTACTCCTGAACTGATTTTAGTCTGGGGATATATTACAGATTTTCATTCTTCTATGTGGCAGGCTTCTATAAAATCCTTTGTAGGGTTTAGGATGTTGATCTATATCACAGCAACCAAAAGTCTTTTGTTTTAATGATCATAAAAATATTTAACATTTCCTATGTGATTATTCCTTAAATCTCACTATTGTACAAATATAAATAACATAGATACCACAATAATGCTACGAGATAGGCTTTTAAATACCAAAGACTGAAAAGCTTAATTACAAAATTTAATCAAATACCCTGCAAAATAATTATCATTTTCCCTCCACCTCTGTGCGGAAACTGAGTCACAGAAAAATTGAATCTCAAATGTATTAGGGTGTGCCTCATGGTGAGTATGTTTTAAGTGCCTAGTTGAAACAGACAGTTCTAAGGCTCAGAGTGCTCCCAGTAAAGTTGCTGGAGTCACAGATGCTCTTCATCCATAAAAATTCATGCCAAGTGTCCAAGGCTGGCATCCAAAAGGAGATTCACCACCAGTGAACGTTCTTATAGAATGGAAACCACACTGTCTGTCCCGGCTGTGCTGTTACACATCTATAATGAGGTGGCAATAGTTTTCGTAGGATGTAAGCGATGTTACTTCCTTGGTCTCCTTTGATCGACATCTTCCTGTGTCCTATAGATGTCCTCTACACTTGGCAGGCCAGCCTGGTTAGGACGGTGAATATGTGGTTTCCTTATGTGTGGTAATAGCTCTTTTGGCAGAGCTTGTTGATACTGGAAATGGTTTTTGTAGACTTGCTGAATACATTAGCATGCAATGAGCACATCCCAGCAGCAAGACTTTAAGATCTAATGGTGTTTTTCTCCCTTTTAGTGGTTTTACATTTGCATCAATTACAGCTACCATCCACCTCAAACCCCAGTCTGAGTGCTCAGGAAGCATTTGTACATCCATAAAAACAGAGAAGATAAGAGCATCTTCCCCAGAACTGTTTATCTGAATTTGTCTGTAAGCAAAAACTGAACAGGCAAGTTAGGTGTCCTTTTAATCCTTCAGGATGTGGAACACTCTGCAGTCCCACTGAAATCAGCAGAAGTTGAGGAAATTCAAAATACCAGGGTTGTTCTTCTTGCCTCACCCCATGTCACATTAGCCAACATTTATATCTGCCTGCAACATCCAGTCTCCGCTGGATCTGTGGTTATCACTGCTTGATTGGCAGAGCTGCAGGTCTCTTTATGAAATGAAATGGAAGTCCTTGGAGGGCAGCTGCAATTTTAGAAAAGGACTGAAGAGAGGGACTGAGTAGGGGGTCCTTTTTGATTCCAGCAAAGCTAAATTTTTTCAGTGAGAGTTAGGATTTTCTTTGAATGAAATAAATACATTACACTGCACCACTAAAACCACTACAGATAAAACACATCAGAGCCTAATTATTCTGCAGGTTTCTTGATGAGTGATTCTATTCTCTTAAAGTTAAGTCTGTTCATATGTAAAAGCCATCAAGAAAGGTTGCTTTCAATGAAGAATGATAGCTAAAGAACAGTTGCCTAAATTCCTCATTAATTGCTTTAATCATAAGACACGGTAATTCTTCCCCAGATATGTCAGAAGTAATAGTTTCTTCAAGTCATATATCCCTCCCCGCATTGTTGGATTTCTAGTCTTCTGAGTCTAGCATCTTAGTTATTACTGAGTTTTATTCTTACTTTCCATCAATACAAAGTTTTCTTTGAAAATGCTGTCCACGAGGTAAAATGTGACACTGGAGACGTAATGAGTATAAAGTGAGCTGTGCTAATGCACTTTACCCCAGGTTGAAAGGAAGGACCAGTGGAGGCTGCGTGTACACAAGTGCAAAGCTTTTGCATGGAAAAAATCTCTGGTGCAAAAATGTGTGGTGGAGCCTTGAAAGCTCACACTGAGAAGATGAGCTAGACTTGTCATGAAGATGCATTATCATGTTCTCAAACACTTGTCTGAATGGCTTGGGATTTTGTGCTTATTAAATGCTATCTTATCTGCTCCCTTTTGACGGACTTGAGTCCCCTCTGGACTGACTGATCACCTGCACAAATCTCTGGAAGTACAAGAAGTGAACTAAATTCAGAGATCATATAACCCACTTTTAAAAATATGTAGCTCTGTTCAGCCTCATTGTTTTATGCATTTAAGTCTGTCCTGATTTATGCTGGCATAAGAGAATCATCCTTTGTTTGCTGACGTACATATAGATATGACAAGAAACACAGATGTTGTAACTTGAATTTTCTAATTGGTTGTGGATGTCTGCTGGTTCTTAAATGGATAATAAATATAGCTTAAGTGATCTGTTTGATGACAATTCAGAACTGCCTTAAGAATGTAACCAAAAATACCGCTGGGGTAGGTACACATGTCAAATAAAAACAGGATGCTCACAAGAGAAATGATCTGCTGCTGATACGGATTTTCAGCAAAAGATATGAATAATCTTTCTCCTCAAAGGCTGCTGAAAACAATTCTGGTTTGTATAAAGGCATTGCCAAGAGCCTTATGGAAAGCAGACTGAGGCTCATGGGAAATACGCCATTTCTTTTTGCCTCTGCTCCTAATTTTATTCTAACTGCTGGCTGAGATACTACTAAAATAATGAAAAAGAAGAAAAAGCAACCGTTAAAGCTCTTGAGCCATTTGCCATGAGATAGAGGTAGTCCTGAGACTCACAGGAGTATTAAAATTATAACAATAAAGTAATACCAGTGCTGATGATCATTTTAGAAATAAGCAATCAGACAGGAGGTTGATACAAGACGAACCCCCAGCACTCTCATCTTGCCACTATGCCTCCCTGTAAATGGATCAGACAGTTCAACCAGTTGAATGATTAAAAGAGTTTTAATGGCAAGGCGGAGCAATTCCCTTTCATAAACGAGGAGGTGAGATACATACTTTTAGTCTGGGGAGATGTGATGAAAAAATACAGGTTCACTATAAAACTGAACTGATCGTTGGTAATTATTCTTGTTTACAGCCTCTGGCCTCTCCTCCTCTCCATCTACCCCAACACAAGTGACGAAGCAGCCCACATTTCCTCTTGAATCCTATAAGCACGAGCCTGAGAGACTAGAAACACGGATTCACTGTTCTTCACCTCCGGACACAGGGCAGAGATTTTCTTTGCCTCCATCCCAAAGTGCAGCCAAGCCTCCTATCATGACACCAGCTCCCTGTGCTACCTCAAAACCAGTAAGTAAAGCATGTGTCCAGTTTTCCACTGGGAAAAGTACAGGGTTGTGTGTTAATTGTTTCTTGTATTATGACCGATGGGCTAGAGCGTGTGTGTCCGTACTGTGGAACAGAACAAGAACAATTTCATGGGCCTTTTACTTCAGACTTGTCTCAGCTTCTCCCAGTATTCAGCTGACAAGGCACTAGGAATCCAAAGGTGGTAGCTCCCCTTCTGATTTACCCAAATAGCAACTAATTTTTGCACTCTTCTCAAGCGAGCTTTGCAGTGGCTACAGATCCCAGCATGCCTTGCTGAGATGCCACTGTAGAGAATGATAAAGTTTTATTTAGGATTGTCTTTATCTCCCTTCAGAAGAGCTGATGAGAGAGCTAGCAGCCAAGGAGAGCATATCAAAAAGAAATTCACAGTATGAGCTGCAGGGGGTTTGAGTCCCTGCTGCTTCTGGAGTCTGAGATGACTGGGACAACTGGTGACTAATGGCACTAGTTGCTATCACGCCTCCTGCCCCAGCTCAGAAAGTAGACGAAGAAGGGCAGCACTAGCAGGGTATTTATCCAGCCCCCCACGTCATGGAGGTCTCTTCATAAGAGCGGTTTCTTCAGCTCCTGGGAATGCATCAACTCAGCGGTTCCTGGGAATACAAGAATTCCAGCCTCTGATATTCTCCACCGCAACATTCACGCTGCATGCTGTTGTCCCTCCTCCTCTCCCCCTTGGCCAGCCTGAGCCTCAGAGGCACCGCTGCTCTCCTCTTTTTGTGCTCCTCTGCCTTTTTGCTCCTTCTTTCTTTTTCATGTTAATTCCTTTGCATTAACTATCTTTCCATTCACCGTTCCCCTGCCTCATGGAACTAGCAAACTGTGAGCTGTCACCAGAGTTAACTACCCTCCATCTGTCTTTCCCCAGCTTGTCTTCTTTCTTTTTCTTTTTCCTCAGAATATAAAATCTTTGACATTTTCTGTATCTAGAAATCTAGAACTGTAAAGGACGTAAAGGTTCATGAGGTCTGTTGCCCTGTTGAACAACTACAAGTTCTGTTTCGTTACAGTTCTTAGTGATTTATTTAAAAGCAGGAAGTTTCCTCCCACTCGCCCATGGGAAAGCTGTTCCAGGATCTGAATACGCTAACACAGCAATCCCAAAACCTTTTTGCTTTTGTGTTAGGTACCTCCACGTAGCAGCAGCAGTTGTTATGCTGCATGTGTTTAGGTACTGGATCAGTGTTCACATACTACTTTCAAGTTGTTCACACGCGTCCAGTAAAACACATGCCCTGTTTTGGGGATCCCTTCTCTAATGGTTAGGAAGTCTCTGATTTTTAACCTAATTTTTTTCATGGCCAGGTTATGAGCATTTGCTCTTATAATTAATAGCCATTTTCATTCATTGTTTGTTACATCCTGTTGTACCTGTAGCCAGCCTTTGTTTTTCTAGATTAAGCAAGCCAAAGTCTCCCTGTAAAATACAGTCTTTCTGTTCTGCTGCTATGCAAAACTAAATAATTAAAGTATTAAATAAAATTAATCCTACATTTAGTTAGGGAAATCCAGCAGTAACTTTTCTCCAGCCAACTCACTGCCTTTCCATGTAAGCAGTAGTCTTGGGATACGTAAATTGTGAAACTCAAAGGCTTGTAGGACACAAAAATATTTTTGGTAGGTTTCAGTCAATCAGTCATATTATTTGCATATGAGTGTGATTATCTGTGTTATGCAGCTACAGAGGAGTCTTTTGTACCTGTTAGAATAGAAATGGGGAAACATCATCTTAGCACATTCCACTGACCGAAAGACTGAACAGTTTGTTTTGCTTTTAATTATTTGCTGATTCGGACAATATGAAGTTGAGTAGAAAATGCCAGAATAAAGAAGCAGAATTCTCAGCAAGTATGTATCAACCGTTGTGGTTGTATATATGTAGAAGAGAGAGTCTGGATGGAAACTCAGTATGTTGAACTCAATTATCTCCTGTTCAGAAGATACAGAAATACTTATATATATATATATATAGGATGTATAGCGCTTGATTATCTTTGTTTTGTACCCTCTATACTCATTTATGTCTGCGAACAGTGAGTGTACAGAGCTGCCAGTGAATCATTAGTGTTTTGGTTTACTTGGGAACAAATGTCAGCAGCTACAGATCTGTGAGGAACAAAGCCCTGGATGTTTAATTTTCAACAGAGACCAGAGGGAGAGATTTGCCATGCTTTTCTAGTAGGAGAAACTGTTAGAGGAGAGAAAGGTTAAGTTTCTGCAGAAGGGCATGAATCTGAAGCTGATGGGTATTCACTCAGGACTGTTGTGCCTTTCGATCCCTGTAAGTTATTTACCTAGCATTCCGTTACAAATGTGACAGCAGTAGACCAACATTCTTGATTTGAGTACTGTATTTCAAATACTTCATTTATTCTGAGCTGTGTGTTAATAAATACATGTTTTCACAATGCACATGCCATAAACAAATCTGTAAAAGGCAGACTCAATTTCTTGTTTACTTAGATCACCATTCTTGGCATAACAATTCCAATTCTCTTAAAAACACACTATAAATTATATGACAAATGGTTTCATAGCGGCCATTCTGTCAGATGATCAGTTTAATGACAGGGAAGCTTCTATGTTGACATCTGAAACGGGAAGTTGACTCTTATCTACAGGGCTCTGTCAACTTAAATCTCATTTACTTATTACATTGTTTAACTAGTGATGATAATGCGTGAGATCCCAGAACTATTATAAACAATTTATGATTGCTATATATATTGCAGTAGCAAAGAGGAACCCTTGGACCCAGACCCTGAATTATTACTAAAAAAACCCATAGAACAGCAGATAACTGTAGGAAGGTGCAGCATCAGGACTTGGAACTAATCTTAGCCCATTTTTATAATCAACTGCATTTGAAGCTGATTGTATCCTTGTTTTTTATATGTCTGAGGCTGTGGCACAGAATGGTGAAATCTGTCCAGTAAGAGAGAAGGCATGGAGGAAGGAATAAAAATATTAATTTCCCAGCAGATGTAATCAAAACGTTTCATGTTTTAGTAGCACGTAGAACAGTGTATATTTTGATGTGGTTTTTAAGCCTTAGATTCTGGTGAGGGGAATAAAAAGTGGGAGACAGTTACTGACAGAGGGAGATCCTCCTTCAGCGAGTATCATCTCAACACAGTATACAAACCTAAGCAATTAACCTCATGCTAAATGGACGTCTGTGATAATCACTAGGGTCTGGATTTATCCCACCTAACTTTAGAAACCTGTCTGAGCTGCTTAAGTTGGGAGTACAGTAGCTCTAGTTGTCTGTATATCCCACAGAGAGGCATTTGCAGGGGATGAATCAGATCTTCAGTGGGCTGAACAGCCTTTTGCGCTGATTATAAAGGGAGTGACTCTGGGTGTTGCATTTCTAACTGAGGCACTTCTGTTAGGCACCCAAAGCTAGATGTGATGAGGCTGTGACACGCCATTGCAGCAGCTCTTACAGGCTTTTCTCTGGGTGTGTGGGTGTTCCTAGGGGTTCAGTTAGAAAGTTATAATGAGAAATTCAGCTGATAAGAGATCAAAGTGCTACCAAAAGATTACCGTACACTGCATTAAATGGGGAAGAAGCAATTTGATTTTTCACAGTACAGTTCATGACTGTACTTTGGCCTTGTCTTGTTTGGACTGTGTAACCTTCAGGCAGTAAGTGGTAAATGATAACTCTTCTCTAATGTGACATTACTAACCATGAAAGGAATGTAGAGAGGTTGCAAATTCAATAACGAACATGTTTGCCCTGTTTCCACTTTGCCCGTATTTTCAAGTGGAATGTAGTATGTTGAGCTTAATGTGGTTGTATCCTTTTCATTTCATCCTTTCTTCTTCCACTGATGCAAAAGACACTGTGAAAATAGCAGTATTCCCTGTCTCCTGCAAACACAGACATTTTTGTGGTACATCATTTCCTGGCCTTTATGAGTTTCCCCTTTCCCAGCATGAGAAGAGCCCAGGCCAGAGAGAGAAGATGCTAGTTCCAAATTGAGGAGTTGCCTTTGAGTTCTCTTTTGGTGAAAAACAGGGTTGGGGCTTCCTCTGCTCAGAAGTGACAAAGGCAGAACATGCTTACAAATGGCCCTTTCCATATGATTGTGTAGTTAACCACTGTTCTCCAAATAACTTCTGAGCCGAGTAATTTCTCAGAATGTTCTTACGAAGAGGACGTCTCAGCCAGAAGGTAGTCTGAGATTTACTCTAAGCTTGTGTGAGCAAGTCCTGTTACAACTGCAGGTATAGCACACAGGAGGGACTGAAAGAGTCCGGTCTGTATCCATTTTGCACAGTCCTTGCTGCTCCAGCATATGGAAGAGGAGAGACGTAACGCAGAGCTGGGACTCTCTTCCAGTCCTAGATACAGAGAGGGAAACAAGATTCTTTCTGCAGCTACCTGCTTGTTAAACAGTAGCACTTCCCTGCAAGGCTATTCATGCTGTTTCTTAGCCAAAATGTAGTAAACTCAAAAACAGGGCTGTTAACTTGTTTAGCATGAAAGGCTATTACATCACACCCCGCTGCTGGCAAGGAGCCTGGGAACCAGGATATGTGCAGCAGGTCCTTCAGTTTGGCTCTCTCCAAAAAGCCATGCCACCTATCAGAGCTCCATAATCTAGCTGGCTGATTAAAGAGATGTAAATCTGAAGAAAAGAACAGAAAAGTGTTCTTTGATTCTGATGTTGTCTTAAAAAAAACCCAAAAAAACCCCCAAAAAACACAGGCTGGGAAAAAAGGAATCCAGTCTGCAAATGTACAAGAACTCCCTACTTCAGCATTCATGTGGTTTAAGGCAATATATTAGAGTGCCAAGACATTACTGTGATTCAGCTTTGATTTACACCACAGTAAACTGATCACAGAAATTAGAGCCAGAAAGGCTGTCATTTACCAGTGAAGAAAGCTCTTGCAGTGTTGTTGTGTCCAGGCTAGTTTTAAGTGCATTAATACCAGCACTCCTTTTGGGACATGATTCTGTTCCCTAACAGATCCTATGGGCTGTAACAAGCCATCATTGTTTAAACAGTTCTCCCTACGGGAACTGTTGCTGTCTACGTGAAAGTGTGTTTAATTTAAAAATGGTATATATTTGTCCAACAGTTGGCATGTAACTAATTAGTTGCAAACATAGTAAATGAATAGCTTTTTGATGAACTACATAACAATTAGATACCATATTAATGGAAAAATGTCTTGCGCCCACCTGATTTGATTTCAGTCTCCTTTGACGGAGCATCATGGTGGGTCCACTGAATTGAATATAGGCCCACAGGAGATTTATTTAATATGGTTGGAAAGTCCATGGTGAGATTCAGTGGGACATAAGAATAAATGAACCAGTAAACTCACTTGGAACTGAACATTACAAAAATAGAAAGCTTCAGCTATATCACAGTACTTCTTTTTAATTACAGCTCCCATTTTATTAATATTCTGTTCTCTCACTTCACCTTCTCCCTATTAGTCTTATCTTTTATATCACATTTGGTATTTTCCTCCCCTCTTAGTATTTAAAATATGCAACAAACATCTTACTAGCCATTTTCTATTGGTTAATTTGCCTTTTTTTAAAGCTACTTATTTGGTTTAGAAGAAAAAAGGTTCAGTCAGAACCTCCTGAAACACTGGTTTCCTAATATATTTGTATTCTGGTTGCAATGTTCAGATTCATGGCAATCAATCTTAGGATGCTGAGAAACTGTATTGCATAAAGATGATTTTTTTCTGCCCTAAGGAAACGTGTGTCTGTGTCAGCTTGTGGCTTTTGCTGCAGCCACAGAGATAATTTAATCAACTATCTATGGATTCACTTAGTGGAGAATTTATTTTAATGGCATAAAGTCCTACAATTCCTGTTCCTCCTAGTCCTAGATCAAAAGGAGGAAGGTTAGGTGGAAACGATAAATAGCCAGAATGCTGAGTCCAATCAGCTCCCAGCTGCTTTGACAGCTCTCATAAGGCTATAAGTCGCTAAGGCAATTAAAACGAGAGCATCTATGAGTCTTTTTTAAGATACACCTTGGTACCAAAATCATGACCCCAGCATTCTGAAGACAGAGTTAGTGGCTTAAAGCTATGTTACTTTTATCACCCTAAGTCCTGCACTGTGCATGGTATAAAAAGGCTAAACCTAAGGATCTGGCCTCATGTGTCTGTATAAATAGATATCTTTTGAATAAGTAACATGATGTAAGAGGGTGCTTTAAGATTGACAGGCTGGGTTTACTCATTGAACTGATTTCTTATGGCACAACTTATTTCTGAGTTTTAGACTTGTTAATTTAATAAGCATCCTGTTATTTTGCTAGAAGATAGGAACTTCTCTTAAGAGTAAGCTCTATTAGCAATTAGAAGCCGGATACATACTCTCTGATTTAATGTAAAGTGCAGCTTAATATAGCATCGCTGACAGTTTCTTACCAGCTACATCTGGGCAATTTTGGAACACAAAAATTATTTACCTTCTAGGCTGATTATTCACAAAGCAGTAGGGATTATAGACCAAAGTCTTTCCATGAGAATGGAGGAATTTTGAACCTGTTCTGTTGCACCATGCCTGCCTATGTATTGGATTAGAGGGATAATATAGCTAAGAATAAGCAAAAAATGCTTATGGAAGGGAACTCTACGAATTCCTCACCATCTTCATCTCTCTTAGCCCAGTTTTGTCTATATTGTATTTTTAGATACACTGTCTTTAATGGCCGACAGAGCTTTAAAGAATGTAAAAAGCTGGATGATACCAAAAGGACATGGACTACATAAAGCATTGACATTCCTTCTCACTTCCTCACAACATTCCTCAGTCCCTTCCTCTGACTGGATGACATAAACTGTTGAAGTTGGAAGAAATAAGGGGGACATTACAAACAACACTCACTTCTGTATGGCTTCTTTCCCCCAGCTTTCATATTTTCATAGAATAGTTTGGGTTGGAAGGGACCTTTAGAGGTCATCTAGTCCAACCCCCCTGCAATGAGGAGGGACATCTTCAACTAGATCAGGTTGCTCAGAGCCCCATCCAACCTGACCTTCAATGTTTCCAGAGATGGGGCATCTACAGCCTCTCTGGGCAACCTGTTCCAGTGTTTCACCACCCTCATCGTAAAAAATTTCTTCCTTATATCTAGTCTAAATCTACCCTCTTTCAGTTTAAAGCCATTACCCCTTGTCCTATTGCAACAGGCCCTGCTAAAAAGTTTGTCCCCATTTTTCTTATAAGCCCCCTTTAAGTACTGAAAGGCTGCAATAAGGTCTCCCCAGAGCCTTCTCTTCTCCAGGCTGAACAACACCAACTCTCTCAGCCTTTTCTCATAGGAGAGGGTTCCATCCCTCTGATCATTTTTGTGGCCCTCCTCTGGACCCACTCCAACAGGTCCACGTCTTTCCTGTGCTGTGGGCTCCAGAGCTGAATGCAGTACTCCGGGTGGGGTCTCACCCGAGCGGAGTAGAGGGGGAGAATCACCTCCCTCGACCTGCTGGCCACGCTTCTTTTGACGCAGCCCAGGATACAATTGGCCTTCTGGGCTGTGAGCGCACACTGCCGGCTCACGTCCAGCTTTTCCTCCACCAGTACCCACAAGTCCTTCTCCACAGGGTTGCTCTCAATCCATTCATCCCCCAGCCTGTATTGATACCAGGGGTTGCCCTGACCCAGGTGCAGGACCCTGCACTTGGCCTTGTTGAACCTCATGAGGTTCACATGCACCCACTTCTCGAGCTTGTCCAGCTCCCTCTGGATGGCATCCCGTCCCTCAGGCGTGTCAACCGCACCACTCAGCTTGGTGTCATCTGCAAACTTGCTGAGGGTGCATTCGATCTCTCTGTCTGTGTCATTGATGAAGCTATTAAACAGTACTGGTCCCAATGGGGACCCCTGAGGGACACCACTTGTCACCGATATCCATCTGGACATTGAGCCGTTGACCACTACCCTCTGGTTGTGACCATCCAACCAATTCCTCATCCACTAAACAGTCCACCCATCAAATCCATCTCTCTCCAATTTAGAGAGAAGGAAGTTGTGGGGGACCGTGTCAGAGGCCTTACAGAAGTCCAGATAGATGACATCCGTAGCTCTTCCCTTGTCCACTGATGTAGTCACTCCATCATAGAAGGCCACTAGGTTGGTCAGGCAGGACTTGCCCTTGGTGAAGCCATGCTGGCTGCCTTGAATCACCTCCCTGTCCTCCATGTGCCTTCGCATAGCTTCTAGGAGGATCTGTTCCATGACCTTCCCAGGCACAGAAGTGAGGCTGGCAGGTCAGTAGTTCCCAGGGCCCTCCTTTCTACCATTTTTAAAAATGGGTGCAATGTTTCCCTTTTTCCAGTCACCAGGGACTTCACCTGACTGCCATGACTTTTCAAATATCATGGAGAGTGGCTTGGCAACTACATCAGCCAATTCCCTCAGGACTCTGGGATGCATCTTGTCAGGTCCCATAGACTTACATATGTTCAGGTTTCTCAGGTGGTCACGAACCAGATCTTCTCTTACAGTGGGAGGGACTTTGCTCCCCCAGTCCCTGTCTTGTGGTCCATCCACTCGAGAGGTGTGGGAAGAGAGGTTGNGTCCCTGTCTTGTGGTCCATCCACTCGAGAGGTGTGGGAAGAGAGGTTGCCAGTGAAGACTGAGGCAAAAAAGTTGCTGAGTACCTCAGCCTTCTCCTCATTTGTTGTTACCAGTTTGCCACTCTTGCTCATTGCAGGGCGGTACGTTTTCTTTGACCTTCCTTTTCTGGCTGACATACCTGTAGAAGCCCTTCTTGTTATTCTTTGCATCCCTTGCCAAGTTCAGCTCCAGCTGTGCCTTGGCCTTCCCGACCCCATCCCTACACAACCAGGCAGCATCCCTATACTCTTCCCAGGATACCCGTCCTTGCTTCCACTGCCTGTGCATTTCCTTCTTGCCCTTTAGTTTGACCAGCAGGTCTCGACTCAGCCATGCTGGTCTCTTGCCTTCCTTTCCTGATTTCTTACACCTGGGTATCGAGAGCTCTTGCACTCTATGGAAAGCACCCTTAAAGATCTGCCAGCTCTGTTCTGCTCCCTTGTCCCCGAGGGCAGTTTCCCAGAGGGTCCTACTGACTAACTCCTTGAAGAGCTGGAAGTTTGATTTCCTAAAATTCAGGGTCCTGACTTTACTCTTCACCTGACCCATATCCCTCAGGACTGCAAATTCCACCAGTGCGTGATCACTGCAGCCCAGGCTGCCTCCAATCTTGACATCACCGATTAGCTCACTTGCGTTGGTGACCAACAGGTCCCATATCGCATCCCCTCTGGTAGGACTGTCTATTACCTGGCTTAAGAGGTTATCCTCAATGCATTCCAGGAGTCTCCTGGATTGCCTACGGCTCACCGTGCTACTTTTCCAGCAGATGTCAGGGTGGCTGAAGTCCCCCAGCAGGACGAGTGTCTGCGAGCACAATGCCTCCTGTAGCTGGAGTAAGAAGGCTTCGTCAATAGGCTCCCCTTGGTCGGGCAGCCTGTAGTAGACACCAACCACAAGGTTCCCTTTGTTGCCTCAGTCTCTGATTCTTACCCATAAGCTTTCAACCTGCTTGTGGCTATTCTTCAGAGACAGCTCTTCACACTCTATCCATTTCTTGATGTAGAGGGCAACGCCTCCACCCCTCCTTCCTCACCTGTCCCTTCTGAACAGCCTGTAGCCATCAATAATCGCATTCCAGTCATGGGATTCATCCCACCAGGTTTCAGTAATGACGACTAGGTCGTAGCTTTCTAGCAGCACAGTGGCTTCCAACTCCTGTTTGTTGCCCATGCTGCATGCGTTGGTGTACAGGCACTTCAGCTGGGCTGTCGGATGTGTCACCTTCTTAGAGGAACAGCCCTTAATTCTTTTGAGGTATTTCACTGGTGTTTCCCTGTTGGCTCCTATTGCCTCAGGACCCCCTGGCTTATCTCTGTAAGACTTCAAGGGTGCTGCAGTGTCGCCAGCACATTTCAGAGCAAAAGGCTGAGGGCCCTCGCTAGCACCCCATCCCTCTGACCTTGGTGTGTCATCCCACAGCTTGTCACAGGCAAGCCTGATATTATCCCCCTCCCCCTCAGCTATTTTATAGTGCCACTACCTGCTTGTGCATGAGGAGAGCAATACAGCTCTTTAAAAATACAGCTTGTGTCTGTGTTTTTTTCTTTTAAGATTACAATCAAGCAAGTTTGGCCATTTGAAAGTCAGCTGCATGGGCTGGTGACTCAGAAGAGGACTAGATACCATCTTGGCAGCAGCTTGGAAAAATGTTTCCATTGTGCTGGTGAAATGAAGGCAAAATATTTATTCTTTGAGCTTGTTCACAACAGCATTCTCAGCTGGAACTGAGGGTGGGGTCACGTGGAAGATATTTGTAGGAAGACAATAATGATTTGTACAGTGCCCAAGGTACGCATAATCTTATTTTATGATTAACAAAAGACAAGGCTCCTACCATATGGGGCTTATAAGCTGAAGTGCAAACCTGTGAAGTAATCAACAGAGAATAAAAGAGAAAAGGTAACAGAGCCAGAAGGTCAGCAAAAGAAGGGGAGGGGGCAGAATTCAAGAGGGAAGGTTTTAATTTAGTCTTTTTGCATGTTTAGGGATACAGTAAATTGCCAGTGATACAGTTAATACCTTAGACTTTTGAAACTGTTATCTATCATACTTTTTCACTTACAACTGCACAAGCCAGGGCATCTGCAGTACGTAGAAAGTCTTCTTCCTTGTACCTTAGAACAAAAAGTTACTAATTGCTATTTTGTGGTATATGAGCACGTATGATTCAAGCAGAAAAATAAACACGATTCTTGCCCTGAGGACCTTAGTGTCCAAGAGCCTGATCTAGCAAAACAGGCCAGGCAAATTCTAAAATCGTAAGAAAGCATTGGCTTAAACAGGATTGTTCCTAAGCACTACTTCCAGTATATGCTTGCAGAATAGATTTTAAGTGTAGCCATAACATAGCTAGCAATGACAGAAGGCATTGAAGAAAGGTAACCTGAAGGTTACAGCACTGAGCTTGGTTGAGGTTGCTATGTATTTATGTTGCTGAATCTCAGGTGCTGTGTTGTTTTGGTTAATGTCAATGTGATGATGGCCTTGATCCAGGAAAGCACTTAAATGTGTGGTTAATTTTAAGTATGTTGGTAGTCCTGTTGGAGTCAACAGTACTAGAGCATTTAAAGCTATGTGCATGCCTAGTCACTTTGCTGGATCAGGGTCTTTGTACAATTTTTATTGTCTATTAAAACACTTAAAATGACTAGCACAAGTACTGAAGATGAGAAAGGAAGCTGATGAACAGACAGAGGATGGAAAAAAGAGTTGGGGAAAACATTAAGGGTTCAGAAAAGACTAAGTGAGGGAAAGAGCTTTGGAATCAGAAAAGAAGGGAGCTCCTGGTGACAATGGAAAATAGCTGATCACTGAGTGGCAGGGAGAGCAGCTGCAAGATTGCTATCTTCCTGCTGTTGTGTGTTTGGCCTTTCAAGCTTTGGGTGTTGGGATTGTATTTACTACGAAACATCCATGGTGTGTACTACCTCAGGATCCAGCTCCTTCCATAAATGGAAACAGATATTGATGAAGAAATGGCTTATGAAAGAAGACAACAGATTCCTTCGGAGCCCCTCTCCCTTAAGCATGGTGATAATGACTGCACAAGAGTACATCCCAACAGACCTGCTGCACACAGGGACAAGATGCTGCCAAAGCTGATTTCTTAGGGAGCACTGTGAGGAATAGTTTCCACGGAGCGTGCACAACTTTCTTTCCTGGAATATGTCTTCAGAAAAAGACAGCGAGATGCCACCGAGCATGGCTATGGTACAAAAGGACATAATACAAACTGGTCACCAAGTAGTTTCTTCCATCATTTAAGATTTTACAGGTACAGAGGTTACATTTTGAAAAGGATGCCTTCCTCAACCTTCCTTCTTTTCCTCATGGCCTCAAGCATTTGGCTGTTGCTGTTTTAGAGAAGAAATCTTGGAATTTAAAGAGCATTTCAGTTGCACAGTTTTTAAGGAAAATGAGAGTTCAGAAAGGAGAAAAATATAGTGCCAGTAGCTAGGGCATGCTTTAGAGATCAGAGAGAGATGGCTGCAACCATCTGCCCTATCCGAGATCACTTGTGCGACTCTAAGTCACTTGGTCTCCCAGTGCCTCAGTTTCCCATTTATAAAAAAAAATGGGGTAACACTTCTCTAAATCAAAGAGATGTTTTGATGATAAATACACAAAAAAGTTCTACAGAAGTCAGATATTTCTAGAGCAGGAGCTGCAAGTGGCTTAAGATAAGTTAACCATAGATAGCATGTGTTGTACTTAAAGTTTGTAGCAACAGGCTTTTACACTGCAGACTGTAATTGTGTATAGGAAGCTATCACGTTTTCAGAGCACATCAAGATTTACACAAAAGATCACTGTAAAGTAGGCTGCTCTTCTGAGTTCTATGTTTATTTTAGAGCTTCCTTTAAAATAGTTCAGGCATTCTCAAAAACTGATAATTTTCAAAGAATTATCATCGGACATTCTGTCCTATACATTATATAAGGATTAGTATATATACACACATGCCCAAAACTTGATGTTGTGCACTGTAATGTAATGTACCACAACTAGCCATGAAATTACTTCAAAACCATGAATCAATGTAATATCTACCTAAGCCTGTTAAGAACCTTAAATAAATACCTACTGTTTTTCTAGAGATACATAGCCAGGCATCTATTCTGAACTCAGTGTGCCTTTCCAAAGAGCTTAAAATATCATCAAAGTAAAAATGAATATAACAACCCCTGAAATGTCAAAGCCAAATCAGCTCCCCTTCTTGCAGGAATGTCCCATACTGTCCCTCACAAGGTATTACTTGGACATCTCCTGAGAACAACACAGCTGAAACTCCAACGCTTAACCCAAATGGCCAAGGTTAGAGAGTGCTCTTGGGATTGCCCAGCCAGCAGCAGTTTCCCTCCTGCACTGCCATCACTCCCCTGTGAGCACTGTCACTGCCTCCCTCTGGCAGACAGCACAGGACACAGGTAGTCTCCCTGATAGAAAGGTCCAAAGCTCTGAGAACTCTTCATCTCAAAAGATGATGCTCTTTGTCTCAAAAGATGATTAATTTTGATATACGACCATTTTGGCAGAAACAACCACTTTAATCTCAAACTACTGACTGCATTATTTAATTTAATATTCAACTGCTTTTTTTTTTTAATTTAAGTTAAACTGACACTGAATTTCCAGTCTGCTCCTTAACTGTGCTTCAGGGGCACAGAGGCATCTCCATAGGGCTTTTACACAATTTAATGTACAGTACATAGAATTTAATCCTGACTCTGCTGAAATCAGTGCCAATTTTTCTATTTGCTTCAGAAAGGCTAGGTTCTCTTATGACTCAACTGTTACCTTACCTCGTAATGACAATTTAAACAGTCTGTTTTCATACAACTGTTAATTGGGAGGTACCACTCTACATTAATACAGAAGTCTCTTCAAACAGGCTGTTGAATATTGAATGCAATGCTTTATTTCCATATTTTGAGAGCCTGTGGTAAGCTACAACAAAAAGCCCTAGGGAAGCATGTCAAGAAATAATTTCAGCTCTTTGTGGACATTTAACTAAAGACAATCTGCATCTAAGCTTATGTGCTTGTGAACCCAGTGTTTGCTGTGTCCACATAATAAGCATCCGCTGCTCATGAATATGCCTTTGTATCCTCACCTCCACAAGCTCTGCAGTAACAAGAGCATGGTGGCAGGCTTGCTGGAGGTGTATCCCTGGTCCTTAGCGTGGAACTAATTTGAATTTTTTTCAGTTCTGGTTCCTGGAATACAAGGAAAAGCCTTACCAGTATTTCCATGTCTCTTTATGATATTGTTTATAGTCATAAAACATTTAGCTCAGACACTTGATATACTTCTTGCCTAGCACACTCCTTGCTTCAATCCTTCCAGATGGTGTCAAACCACAGAACCAGTACAGAGGACAATGTGGTTTCACCTGTAGTGTACCTGAAATGATGGAAGGATATAGTTAAAAGGCTGTCAAAAGGGAAAGCTTGCAGGACAGAAGGAAGATATCCATTGCATGTTGCTATCATTGCAGGTTTCTTTTGTGCATAACAATAAAAAAGAAGCAGTGCACAAAAATTAGGCCCGGAGTGATCAGCAGTAGACCTGGAAGTAATTCAGGTAGAAGGTTAGGTTCCTCAAGCTACACAGATTCAGTGTCATCTGAAAACCAGCTTTTTGTCAAAACTTAATTTATTTGGAGTTGACAGGTCAACCATAGGCTCTGTGTTGAAGGAAGCTTATTAATATATTGGTTTGTCTAAGCATAATAGTAGCTACTCTGAGATAAGAGACTTCACAAGCTTTAGTGGGGCCACTGACCTCATGCGTAGAGTTTGTCAGCTGTGGGATGGGCTTGAAATCTAATGCAAACACACAGCCCCTGAGTGCTACAAGGTAGTCCTTCTTAGGTGTTTAATGTCCTCTTAGAACTGCACTGAAAAATACTTCATTATCTTTGCCTGCCTCTTTGAGATAGCTTTCAAATACTCCTTCTGGAGTCCTATTGAGTATTGAGATCCTCAGTCATGATAAGCTCTGCAGAAAGTGGCCACCTATAGCACAGCTCATTTGCTCCACATTTAGCCTGCAGTTACCTGCTTCTTAGTGCAGCTCATGCCACAGAGTGAATTATTTGTTCAGTCCAGGTCTATGTAAACTTCTTGAAGAAGTTTTGTTGAGATTGTGGGTGATTCAGCTCTGAGCTGAAGGTTGTCTCTATTTTTCAGTAAACCACCCTTGTAACGCTGACCTGCATCATCCTGCTAACATCTAGGCTCAATAGATCTGCTTCCAGCCTTTCAAAACTGCTGATGATCATGAAAATTACATTTTAATGGTAGGCTACTAACAGGTTACTAGAATTTTGCAGAGTTTACTGAAGCCTGAAGTGTGGCATCAGTTAACTTCAGGCTTTGTTAGGGAAAAGGTGTTTCATTTTAAGTTTAAAAAGTATCATCATTGAAAGCTGGTGTAATGTTTGCACAGTGAAGTCACTATCCATGACAGAGGCTTTGAAATATAACGCTAAGATGAAGAAAGCAAAATGGTGTATACTAAATCTGTTTGTTTAAATCAGATTTGACTCTGAGTATTTTTTTTTTCAAATTTGTTATTCTCATTGGCCTCTGTTCTGTAAATTACTCGTCAGTACTCTGGCCTCAATGCAGCTAAAGTACTTAAGTAAGTGCTTAACTTTAACTAACACAAATAATCCTGTATTTAATGCCAGTGAATGAAGACCCATGTAAATGTAGGGTCACGCTTACTCTTCTTAAATTAGTGGATACTTACCTGTTTTTTACCATTAGTATTATCTTAATCTGCTCTTTGGGGTTTTTTTAAATGTATGTTTGTCACAACAAAATAACTACTGTAATCATGCTTATTACCTGATTACTGCAGCTCTCTCCAGCAATAATTTCCCCTTGCCCTCAACCATGCCCCGCCGCCTGATAAGAGGTAGGTCCTATTTCAAAGAGACTAAGGAGCACTAAAGCATATATGTGAAAACAGCTAAAGTATATCTTTTCGAGCATATATGATAACAAACACTTAAGACAAGAACACTTAAAAACTCTGGAATAGATTAAAACAGTAAGTGGCATCCCTGTGTTTGCAGAATCAGGTAGCATGCTTGTAACATTAGTATTCTTAACAAAGTCAGGTTAGTTCCTCACAAGTACTTAACTTTTTTGACCTTTGTGTTCAAAAGGACAGAATTTAAATTGTTAGGTTGTTTGGTTAGTAACATATCACGCTGATAATATTGATTCAGACTCCACCTATATTCTACATGAGTAATCTGAGGAATGAATATTGGCCACAAAGGCTTATGTAGAGAATGCTTCCGATACTCTTGACTCAGAACTCTGGCTTATCTGAGTTGCGGTGTGATACAGGATCAGACACACAGCTAGGGATTAGAGGTTGTGTAAAAAAATCCTGCCTCTTCTCCACTTCTGCCTTGACTTCTCTGTAAGAATTTAGCTGGGGATCTAGACTATTCCTTGGTCTTTTGCTTCCTTTGGAGTTTATTTTTTAGAAGCGCTTGACTCTTCGGTCACTGGTACCTTTTTGTTTTTTCCCCTCAAAGTGAGGTGCTGCAGGACACTGTGTATAAGATAGGTTCTTTGTTTCTGGTCTTAGATCACAGGAAGTTTTGTAAATCTTACCCTGTTTCTCAATTAAGTCAGTGATAGAACTCACTGGGATTGAACTGCAAGTTCATTTCCCTACAAAAATATTTAGGAAGTGCTCTCCACTAAAAATGTGAAATCACTCTGCGTTTTCAGTTCACATGTCTTCAGGGTAAACAGATTTCAACACTCAGTACTGTAATTGCAGTGAAGATTTCGTAGAAATGCAAGGTGTCCATTTCATCATCCTTCCTAATGCTGAATGCACTCCTATACTACTTTTTTTTTTTTTAGGATTTGGCTAAATTTGGTTGTTGTTCCATTTATGTTATCCATTTAACCTACTAAAGAGCTCCAACTGTGACTGCTTATCACTAATAATTAACTCTGTAAAGTAATTAATACTATAGCTACTGTTATGTGGGAGGATACTTGCAGTGGGAGGCTAGTTACTAGTTCTAAAATGTAAAAGCAATATATAGTTGATCTGTATTCCACATCAAAGGACTCCTGCTTAGGACCACTGGCAATTCGTATTCTGACAATATTGGGATGAAGAAAAAAAATCCTTTCAGGGTATAGAGCACCTCTCTTATGAGGAAAGGCTGAGAGACCTGGGTCTGTTCAGCCTAGAGAAGAGAAGACTGAGGGGGGACCTTATTACTGCTTACAAATATCTGAAGGGTGGGTGTCAAGAGGATGGGGCCAGACACTTCTCAGTGGTGCCCAACGGCAGGACAAGGGGCAATGGGCACAAACTAGAACACAGGAAGTGCCAGCTGAACATGAGAAAAAACTTCTTTACTGTGAGGGTGACAGAGCACTGGAACAGGCTGCCCAGAGAGGCTGTGGAATCTCCTTGTCTGGAAATATTCAAAACCTGCCTGGACGCAGTCCTGTGTACCCTGCTCTGGGTGCACCTGCTCAAGCAGGGGGGTTGGACAAGATGATCTTCAGAGGTCCCTTCCAACCCCAGCCATTCTGTGATTCTGTGATTATCCAATGGCAAACTCTGTTTGAGCTGTTTTAAAATGAAACCATTAGAGCCACCTTTAACCTCACCATACAGTATTAGAAAGATATATAGAATATATACACTTGCTCCATCACATTCATACCTGCTGCAGGATAGTTGTGTCTCTAATTCATTGAGGGCCTTGCAGACTAGTGAGAGAGCACCGAACTTGCACCAGTAGGGATCCAGCGGAGAACATACAATGCTGATATGGAGTGCATTTTCTATGCCAGGTTTTGTTAGGGGATTTGGCTACTGTGTTCTAAACAAATTGTAATGTCTGAGTTGTCATCACCTTCATTTATACATGCTACACACTGACATGATTATAGCATCTAATATTTCAAAAGCCTTTTAAGACTAGAGCAAATTTTATTGCATTCCTTCCAGGTACAGGAAGAAAAAACTTGAATCCAGTATTTTGTATGAGACATCCCCTTCCTTACTAGTTTGTTTGGTGCTGGAACAGAGATTCCTTAGAATAAATGGTAGAAACTACAATTCCTGCACAGCTGCTCTGTTCACTCCGAGCTTTTCGAGGTAAGGAGGACTTTGTATCAGAACCAGGCCCAGAGCTCTTCACTGGGACTGACCATGTTCTCTAACCACCTAACAGACTCTTGGACTGCCGTGCCTTTTCACCATGCAGTTAGCATTTTTAGATACAGAAGGGATCCAAGATGGGATCCTAATCTGAGCCTCACTGATTCTAGTGTTCTCAGCTGTCGTAAACCACTGGTATCAGTTATCACACTCTAGCAGAAAACAAGTAGGAGTTTAATTTACAGTTTAACCAGCAGATGAAACCTTTTTTCCCGATAACTTTTGTCCCCACTTCATGAGCCAGACTAAATGAAACCAAAAATAAGCAGTCAGTGTTTTAAATTAATTTTGCACAAACAGATTGCGACAGAATAAGCGTATCTATGGCATATATTTGGAAAAATTCTAAGTTGTTCATTGACAGCTCATCAGGAGAAGAGCTGTTAACTACTTGAGTTTTACAGAACTGTAATTGTAGTAAGGAGCACTAGCAAATGGTGGGAAAATTACCATTTGTAGTTTATTCTTGCATTCAAAATGGGTTTGCCTTGATTTGCATTTAGATGGGAATTCCTTCTTGTTGCTCTTCAATCCATTAGGTTTTATAAGGTAAGTAGCTTTTTTTTTTCCTTCTGAAGTACTTCGAAGGGCATTCAGTTTTACTGCTGAACTATGAGCTGTGCAGGTGGCACTCCTAGCATATTGGTATTGTGTCACTGCCTTCATTCATCAGAATGAAAGGAGGAGTAGAAAAGTCAGGAAAAGCTTTGAGACAGGCAGCTTTGAATTTACCTGGAAATGCCTATTTCTAAATAAAGCACAGGTAATGTTTTTGTTGCAATGCTTGAATAAGTCTCTTCCACACAGATTTGTGATTTGCAGCAGCATTTCTTTTCTTAGGTTGTTCTGTCTACTCCTACCCAGTCATCAAAGACTAATACGTGATCTTTATTATTACTCAAACAATATTTGCTTTAGAATTTTTCGAATTTAGAATTAAGGGTACAAAACATACATATAAAGACTTCTCATTGAATTCTCATACTAAGACTATATTTTTCTAAAGATTGGACAAAAATAGAAACAAAAGAAAATAAGTCTGGAAAGGACATTATTAAAAACTCATTTTCCCCCACAGCACAACCAATTATATGTAAATAATTTCCAAACAAATGGTTTTTTTTAACCTGTTGCTAAAAACCTCCCATGACAGAGATTTTACAGTTTTTTTCAGCAAAGCGTGCCGGTGCTTCACTGTTGTTACGTTCAAAAAGTTCTCCCAAAGTCCATCCTAAGACTTCCTTGCTAAAGGCTAAGTAGGTAACTCCTTATTCCGTAACCAGTGGACCCAGAAGACAGTTTATCACTTTCCTTCTTGCAAAAACACATTATATTTGGAGACCGTTATTATATTTTCCTTCAGTCCTCTTTTTTTTCTTCTAGACTAAGAAACTGGGAGGTTTTCAAGTCCTTCTTTACAAGTCAAGTTTTCTGAATTCCTAGATCATTGTTGTTGCTTTTCTTTGGACTCTCTTGGTTGATTCTCAAGTTCAGTGCGCAAAACTGAATGCAGTATCCCAGCAGGCATCTAACCAGGGAATGTGTAGAACAGATTCTCTGTGTCTTACCTATAACACATTCGTAAATAGTGTGATTTTTTTCCCAAGAATCTGACATTGTTGTCTGACATTTAGTTTCATTCTCAGGTCTTTTCCTTGCATGACTGCCACAAGCCAATCCTTTCCCATTTTATTTTTGCATTTGATTATTGTGTAATGTGTTCTACTTACCCACATCGAAGTGCATCCTGTTTTTCAAAGCATTGCAGCAATTTTCAAGATTATTTTCAAGATTATTTTAAGTTCTAAGGCTATCCCTAAAAGAGCAGCATCTCTTAGCATGGAGTAATTCGAAAATGCGATCAGGTTATCCATTATTCCTTCATCAAAGTCATCAGTGAAAACACTGAATGATATTAGATAGAACACAGACCTCTGTGGAACCCTCTCGAACCCTTCCAGTTAGATAAAGAAATCTTACTACCTTCCTTGTGAATATTGTTGTGACCTTTAGCAGTCGTTTCATCTAGACTATCTGGCTTGCTTATGTGAGCGTCATGCAAGATAGTGTCAAAAGTCCTGTTAGCTCATGTTGCATCTGCTTACCACAAGACTTCTAGCCTGTTATTAAAGTGAGATCGGCTTGGCATTGTTTGTACACGTTGGCTGTTACTGATGATCTTTCTTTAACTACTTAAAATGGGTGTATTTGTTCTCTTATCCATCTTGGAATCAAAGTTACACTGACTAGTCTATAGTGTCTTGGCTCCCTCCCCCCACCTTCCCTTACAGATAGCTCTGCTACGCAGAATGAACCTGACCAAATGGAGATGTAGAGATCTAGTCAGTACAGGGACTGGAGTCCAGCATGCTTTTACCCCAAGTAGCTGTCTAAAATAGGCCATGTGAATGACATCTTAGAAATGTCTGTTTCTCCACTGGTTGCAGAAGCAGCAGCCTAAGGTAACTCGTTCAATATGAAAAGCTCAGGTGAGATGACTCTCGTTCAAAGCATTTTGATATAGCTGGTCTGATGACTGCCACTGATAGGTCCCTGTCCCAGTGGATGCATTCCTGCTAATTCAGGGAGGCAAGATGGCAGGAAACTACATCAAAAATAATCTTCTGTGGATGTTAATTGCTGTTCACATCCCTGAACCGTCCCTGCAATTTAAATACTTTGCATGTTCTTTTGAAAATAATGGGATACTTTCAATAGGACATAGGGCTAAAAGGACTCCTAGATTATCAGATAGGTTTTAGCATATTCATTATAAGTGCATATATAATTTACAGGACTGATTTTACTTCTACAGAGTATTAGTAACTCCCTTTACCCCAGAAAGCTAAAGAAAACAAAGTAAGCAGTTACCTATTAAAATTTACGTTCTAGCCTTCCCAGAAGTCCTAAAACCTCTTTTGTTTACATCCACCTTTTTATGACTTTTGCTGTTGTATCAACCTTGAGTTGTTTTACTTTGCCTTTACAAAGATTGCTGGCACTGCTGTATTAAGCTTCTGTATCAGCGTTATGTCGTAGGCCCATGTTTTTTGGCACAAGTAATGCCCCTGTAAAAACCAAATTGAAACCTAGCGAAGAAGAAATGTATTCAGGCAGTTTTGTTTTTGTATATATTTCGTTTCCAAACTTTTATATATAAAATTTATTTTGCTTACCAGTGTTCAGTATACGGAGTATATACTGTCTTATTGCATTGGGTATCTCAAACAGTTAAAATAGGTTACCTGACACGCTCTGATAGCAAATATTTAAACCATAATCTAGACAAATCCCTTGGTTATAGTTAATAGAAGCCTCATGTGGCAGTAGAACAAATAGTCACAATAAACAGATATTGAAATGTTACAATATATAATATCATCTTGGTGGGAATTATAGGTCCTTTGAAAGACAGATCTTCTCCCCATCTTTAACCAGTAATCCTTTTGTAAAATGGCAGGCAGAGTTTGCAGAAAGAAGCAATACCTAAGACCATTGAAAATATCTGCTAATTTGTCTAATGCTGTAGTAGTTCAGAATGAACAAGACAGTGTTTTCATCCCTGATTTAAGCAGACTTCAGAGCGGGTTGTTTCCAGAAGGTGTGGTCCCACTGTCACTCCTGCCATTGGCACTCCTTGTGCCAGTGCTAGCTGGTGCAACTGCGCAGTGAGTTGGATCAGGAACTGATCTGGATAAAAACCAATCTTTTCTTTTGGTTCGTTTGATTTTCAGCTGCATCAGTTTCCTGTTCTGACTCACTGTGTTGCCTACAAGCCAAAAGCAGCTAGAATGCAAAGCGAGGAGCACAATGAACACCATGATCAGCAGCTTGTTCCAAAATTGGTTTAAACAAATTGTGAGACTGCAGGCAGAGTGAGGGATGGAGTTTCAGCCTTTACTTCTCAATTTCCTTTGGGTTTTTTTTTGAGCAGTATGGGTGTTACAACATAGCTATAATGTTTCCAATGCAAATCTCTGTTATACATTTAATTACTGCCTTTATATGATCTTGAGTTTCTCATAAGACTCTTGGTCTGGATGTAGATTCTGTCACTGTAAAACCCTGATCTTGCAGTAAGCTCTGAGGTTCACAGTGCAGTGTAGCTCATATTGCATGAAATAAATAGGCTTAACTGACTTCTTATAAACATATCCGAGTTTTCTGGCAGGTGAAATGCAATGCAACTTTGAAGATTCAGTGTCACATCCAGCTACAAACAACCTCAGAGTTGCATGTCCTCATGGCTGGTGCTTACTAGATAATTATGGGGAGTAAATACTTGTTTTAAAAACAGAAACAAAATCATAACAGTTATTTCCAATCAGATATGTCGTCTTCTCTTCTTTTGGTTAGCAAAAGAGGTTAAAAACTCTTATCAATATCAACGTACATGATAAGGAAGATAAATTATTTAGAGCTTTTAAAGATATCTCCCAGAGATAATTAAAAGCTTCCAGAGCACTTTAATTAGTTGGCTGAAAATATTTTAAATTAATATTAACTGCTTTGGTATCTTCTGTGGCTGATCAGTTAAAAGTATTTATTGAAATCCTAGAAGTCTTTTAAAAATACAACTAGGAATGAAACATTTTAGGATTTTCTTTTCAAAGGATCTTTACAGTAAAGAAGAACTGGATATTGTTAACTTTGTCTATCCTTAAAAGTGTCCCTAGAAAGTGGCAGCTTGGAAAAACGAAGCTGTCACCAGCAGTTAGCTTCCTTGCTTGAAACGTACCTGGACTTGAGAAATGACAGACAACTTTTTGTTTTCCCATAATTTTTGGCTCTCTCCTCCCATCATAGCTTTAATTCTAATCATCTTTCATACTTTCCTATGTTCTGTGTGCATTACTGTGCTATCCTAGATCTAGTCAACCTTCCCTCCTTGGAGGACTTGCTGAACTTTTGAAGCTTGAGCCTCTCCTTAAGGACTAATAAATTTTAAATGTTCTCTAATGGCTCCTGTGACTCCTTTGGAGCACCATGCATGCGTGTCTGCCCACAAAATCTGTTGCCATTGCCAAAGAAATAATCTGTTTATCCACCTCTACAGCATCCATGTCTGAACTGGTGCTGCTGGGCTTCCTAAACAGTCAGTGGGGACCTATTCATTATAGTTAAGGAAGCCTAGTTATAGCTTACCACATCTCACTGTCTAAATAAATCTAAATGGTCAATCTATTATTTTAAATATTTCCTTATTTCCATTGATTCTGCTGTAGCCTGGCTTACAAGCTCAGGTGCAGACTTGTAAAGCTGGGTGCAAGAAATCCCATTCTTGTAAGCAGAAGCCTCCCATGGTCTAAACTCCATCCTTCAGACACTGGTAAGAGCAAGTGGTTTGGGCTGTCAGCGTTATGTGGGCAAGCTCAGGGTGTTATGCCACCTCACACCCAGCGTGGTGGAGAACAGCTCTGAAATACCAGCCTGTAGTGACAGCAATGGTGGGGCAGTCAATTTTTTTTTTTCTTTGCTTCTTCAAGAGTGATTTTTAAAGTAGGATCATCTAGTCTGATCTGCTGCACAGCGTAAACTAGAATGTCACTGACTAATCCCTGGGTCAGGTCCCCCCTGACTTCTGGCTGAGCTGAAGCACGTTGCGAGGAGGGCGCTGAGCCGCAAGGCCGCCTCCCTCCTCCTCCTGAGGAGACTGCTCCGAGAGCTAGCGACCAGCTTTGATTGAGGCGCGGGATTTACATGGAAGACGCCAACATTCGGGCTAATCTGGAATTGTAACTTCCCAAGCGTTTTAAATGGAAACGAGCGCGCTTGTTCCCAGAGCGGGTACCCCGGGATGGCGGCTCGGCCCAGTGCGGGAGCTCCCTGTCACACACGGGGAAACCCCCTCAACACCCCCCCGCCGGGCAGTGGAACTGTCGGCTTCCCCGCCGCTCTCTTGCAGGTGAACGCGCGGGACTATACTAACCCCGTCTCGCGGGGGGAGCCGAGGGCTTTCCTTCCTTCCGCCTCCTCTCGCACCGCTCTAGTCCAAAGCAGCCAAGCGAACAGCCGAGCCTGCAGAGCGGGCTGCGAAAGGCCGTTGGCCTGGCGGAGCTCTCGGGGCAGTAAACCTCTCCCTCCCCCCCCCCTCCCTTTTGCGCGTGGAAGTGGTAGTTACCTTCCCCTCCCGCTGCCGACCAACGGGCTTGACTGCAGCAAAATGGACCGTACCAATCCCCCCCCCGGGGGGGGGGGGCGGGGGAGAGGCAATGGGGAGGTGTGGCGAGAAGCGCCGTCCTGCGAAAGGGCGTCCGGCCTCCCCGTGCGCCTAACGGCCGCCAACGGCAGCTCCCTCCGTGCAGGGGAGAGGCGGCGCCTCCAGGAGGCACGGCCGCGGGGAGCCCGGGGGCCCTGGGGTTAATGGGCTGGGCGCAGCCGCCGCGCGGGGGGGAGGAAGGGCGAGTCCCGGTTCCTCCCCCCTCAGTGTGTGCGGTGTGTGTGCGAGAGGCAGCGCACATCGAGCTGTGCGTGTGGGGGAGGCCGAGGG